>JAUTDX010001900.1:0-57414 GCA_030844895.1 Ambrosia x helenae
AAAACCATAAATTTTGGATGTTTCCTTTAATATTCTCGTTGCCTAGTGATGACCAAGGTTGGACCGTTCGAGAATGAGCTCTAGTTAAGGTCTGTGAGGTGATGAGCATACTACAGAGAACGCATTGTCGTGTTGTGGCGTAGGTTGATAGCGGGAGATGATTGATCGTGGACAACTAATGGGAACATGAAGTCAAGCATATTTTTTCACGACTTAGGGTTTACAATCAAACTTCGGTGTTAAGTTATCATTGGGTTGACTGAACCAATAACTATAAATATAAATATAATTGTATATATGCATATATTGACAATAGAGTAGTATGTTAAAACTATAAATATAATTGTAACTAATATGTATATACATTAATTATATATATATAAAACCAATAAAAATATATCGAGCCGAACCGAGCCGAGCGGACTTGCTCGTGCTTGGCTCATTTACAAACCGAACCGAAGCCGATCGGCTCGTTTACAACCGAGCGGAAAATCGAGCGAGCAATTTCCGAGCAAATTCCGAACGAGCGGCGAGCGAATCGGTGAGTGACCGAGGAGCGTTTTATACAGCCCTAGTTTGAGTCCAATTTTTCTAACTCTGTTAGAATTTTTCTGTTATATTTATGAAATGACCAAAATACCCCTACCATTAAAAATAAATAATTATTAAATATTATACTTTATTATATTATAATAATATATACACACACTACATCTGCACACACACACATCTCACCTCTCTCTCTCTTCACACTTCTCTTCTCTCTCTCTCTCTCTAAGTACCACCACCATACATCTTCAGCAAACCACCACCACCACCATCAATCTCCACCGATGGTTGAACCACCATCAACACAACCATCACACGACATCACCCTAACCCGAACCATAACACCAACAGCCCAAAGCACCACTTCAGACACGAACCACCAGCCCGAACCACCATCAACATAACCCGAACCACCAGCCCAAACCACCACTACAGACCACAACAGATTTGTGCAGATCTGTGACGCCGCCGCCCAAACCACCACTGCAGACCCGAACCACCATCAACGCAACCCGAACCACCAGCCCAAACCACCACTGCAGACCACAACAGATCTGTGCAGATCTGTGACGCCGCCGCCCAAACCACCACTGCAGACCCTATATCACCGGAGAACGTGACCATCACTTGAACCATGGCCGCCGCCGCCATCACCATCTCCGACAACCTCTGTCATCACTAGAAACCCCAAATCGGAACCCTAGTGCACCACCACCATCAGTCGTTCTTCTTCCCCTGCCACTCTCTCTCTCTCTCTGGACATCTCTCTCTCTTTTTCTCTTTTCTCTCTTTCTATCTACCGGTTCTCTCTCTCTCTCTCTCCCCTGGTGTCTCTTTCTTTCTCTAAATAAAGGGGTATGAGGTGGGTGTGTGGTTGAGAGGGACGTTTGTAGTGGTGGTGAGGGTGGTTCGGAGGTGAAGGTGCGGTGGGGGTGGATTGTGGTGGTGGTGAGGCAATGGTGGAGGTGCATGTGTGTGTGAGAGAGAGAGAGGGAGAAAGCTTTATGTGTGTGTGTGTGTGTATATATATACTTATTTATATATTATTAAAAACTTCATGCATTAAAGACTTGTTCTTTATACATTATGCATTAGAAAGTTGTAACCTAGGTGTTAAATGACTGAAATACCCCTATACTTAACTGACTTGATTAACGTCGTTAGAAAATTGGGCTCAAAGGGTTACAAAATTAAAACACTAGCACTCAGAATGTTAAAAATGAAAAAGTTGAACTCAAGTAGTTAAAATCAAGAAAACTCAGGAACTCAAAAAGTAATTTACTCTAATATTAATATTAGTAGTAGTACTCGTGAACACTAGACACCTGTGATCATGAACATCATATGCCACTTAAACCCAATAGCATTGGGTGGTCAATGAATTTAAGAACCCCACAATCAGTCCAATCAAATTTACTTGACAAAGCAGTGGAGATTCTAGATAGCTGCTAGATTCTCCCATACAGATAAACGTTTCTCTCTGATCAATTTTATTGTGGGCTCATGTTATTGTGTTCCAACTCCACTCGAACAAATTATTTCCTTGGATTATTTTCAAATAAAAAATAGATTCTTCTTCCAAATTTTCATGAGATAGCTAGTAAAAAAGTTCCTTGGTTTTAATATTTGAATTTATTTATATATGCGTATATTTTTTTTCTATATGACTTCCGCTCAAATTATAAAATGGTTTTACTTTAATCGAACAGTTGTAAATGTATGAAAAATATTTCATGTGTATGCTTCATCTTCACCTTTTGTCATTATACGTCCATAATTTGGTGTAGGATATTATGTGTATCCATTTTAAACGCACCTATCGTTGTAAAAAAGAAACTTAAATTGAAAACACTATCCACTGGACGTCCTACGTTTACCATTTTTATCACTAAGCAATGATATAAGACGGTACGGTACAAAAAGAAGTACAATGGTAATTAAGCATGAATGGTTGTGCAAGTGTGTATCACACACACCTATACATGCTTCATAAGCTTCTAGGACTTTTGAACAATTTTTTACCATAGCACCAAATCTAGATATGTTGGTGTTGTTTTGTTTACAAAAGTTGGCTTGTTTCTTTGCTTTCAAAAATTGTAATGTTTCTGGACCACATCTTTTTTACATACATATATTTCTTCACTTTTCTGGTCTTAAACGGTTATTTATTTAATATTATACTATAGTTAAAGTTTCATTCCCGACAAGAAAATTGCAAATTCATATTCAAACAAAAGAACAATCTATCAATATTCTTTTCTTTTAGTTTTAAAAAGTTTCTTTGTGGTGATTCCTACTCAAATGTGATGCTACATTTTGTTGCTTAACAGAAAGTATTGTTGGAACTTGATGCTTTAGTATGATAACAACTTATATTATTATGAGACATGATAGGGATATGTAACGCTACAAAATGTTATTGGTTTTCAGGAGTTATATTATGATGCTATATTGATAATGAGATGTACGTCCGATGGTTATGGCTAGAAGCTAGATTGATATATAGCTAAACTAAGTTAGAATTAATAGTAGCTAGCTAGGTACATCTTTCAAACCATGGTTGTATGTCTGAAGTTCAACCAACATCTCGAATTTAGCCCATTTTATACTATAGACTCAACATACACAAAAATGACTTGCAAGATGTTTTATAATTTCATATTCAAGGCCACGGAGTTTCGATTTCGACAATAGTATTCACTAAGTTTTCTATACTCACAAGTCATGGATATTGTTTAGTTATGTGATCATCCCAAACCCATTTTTTTTTTGTGAAAATGGTTTGGATTTTTCGCTAGGTAGTCAACAAGGATTTGTCAAAATAATAAGACTGTTGTCCTTCCAAATTGATCGTTCTTATAACCGTAAACATAAATAAAATGAATTAGAAAACTCTTTTTTCTATCCATAGCTATACATGAATACAAGAGACGAGTTGAGTGAACACAAAAATACTATTGTCGATTTCTATTTATACACTTAAAATCTTGTCACCATTGCTCATGTCCACATGCGACTCCTTAGGTGAATCCTATGTTGCATCTTGTCCGGTTAGATATACTTAACTATAAGAAATGTCCCACCCAAATACATGGCTGTAAAAATCATTAGGCATTAGGCACTTGTCTGGCGTTGAGGTACCGCTTAGGGTTTAATCCGACATGGACTTTTATGTGTAGTGTGTGTGTATATATAAACCAAAAAATGGTTTAATCCGACATGGACTTTTATGTGTAGTGTGTGTATATAAACTAAAAAATCAAACGTTAACAGATTTTGACCAAAATTTGATTGATTTTTGATTAAAATTTTCCTAGTTTTGAGACGGATTACTTGCGCATTAGTTGTGAATGAGAAGAGAGCTTCACAACTTAGCATGTATCGGAGTAATCCATGTTGTGTGATTTGGAAATTTCCAGTCAAGCAACCAAACCAAACTTGTGAGCCCTTTATGAACAAAGCAACCATATTGGTTGATATAGGTGGTGTATTTACACGTATTTTTTTTATTTCATTAATGTTGATTTCCTAACATGTAATCATTCTTTTTTCACATAGTAATATTTCTATTTAATACATTAATAACATGTTTTACAACTAAAGGTTTTTTTATTGCATGTGTATAAATTCCATCACTTAATATGTCGGCGTCAAAACATGATTACATTTTACATATTTATTTCAATGGATGAGAGAATATTTATTCTAATGAAAGAATCAATGTGAGTGCTTTCCCTTGGTGCAAGCATAGATGTCGTGACAAACATTGTGTTCCCATCGATGATCTCCACTCAACATTCACCACCTAAGCTATCTAGGTTAAACTTTGCTTTATCATGTGTATATAAACCCACACTAACACTCCAAATAAGCACATCAAGAACAAACAAACTGAATAAATTCATTCCACTAAATACAAATACATATCTAGAGTGCCCATAACTCTATACACATAGAGAAATAATGGGTTTGCTCATACAAGCTTTAAACTCAGCAAAACCATACCTAGCCATGGTGGCTCTTCAGTTTGGTTATGCTGGAATGTACATCATAACCATGATCGGCATGAAACGCGGACTCAGCACTGGATTCTCGTTGTCTATCGTCATGCTTCCGCTACCCTTGTCATCGCTCCTTTCGCGCTTGCTTTTGAGAGGTTTGTTTCACAAAAACTCTCTTGGACATGCGTTCTAATCACATGCATGCACATCCACATCACCAAGCCTAATTAGTTATTATGTATTTTGCAGAAAATAAGGCCCAAGATGACACGTTCGGTTTTCCTAAAAATCCTACTTATTGCTTTCCTTGAGTAATTCTTCTTATACCATGAAATATCATTGTTACTATATATATGTAGATATATATAGAAACATTACAACTTTAGATTAATTTTCATTTTAATATGGGCTGCATGGCATAAAATTATGGTGCATATATCAAAACACATGATATCTGAAGATCAGATTGCATATTAAATTTTATGCTCAGATCACTAATGTTAATATCATAACTACAGACCTGTGCTGGATCAAAATCTGTACTTCTTGGGAATGTCCATCACATCTGCTACATACGCCTCAGCGATCATCAACGTCCTTCCTGCCCTCACCTTTGTAATGGCCTTAATTTTCAGGTATATGATACCATATGTTTTGGATAATTAGTTGGTGGTTTAGGATTCAACCAAATATTTTTATAGGCTGTTCTGAAAGCGAACTCGATTTAAGTTGGTGAAAAACTCTATGAAGGTTGCTTATCACCCAAACGAACTTGCTGAGTTCGCTTAAATGCGTATAGTACTTCCAAAAATATGCCTAAAAGTAATCCAAAAACAATTGTACATCACCATATTAATTTAGATTCATTAACCTTTCATATTAATCACTCTCTTTCTTGATAAATAAAATTTAAATCTAGGATGGAGAAGGTGAATCTAAAAAGGATACATAGCCAAGCTAAAGTAATTGGGACAGTGATTACAGTCATTGGAGCAATGGTCATGACTTTGTATAAAGGACCAATTGTTGACATACTATGGTACTCACATCACGGAGCATCAGGCGCACACCACGCTGCCGCCGATGGTTCGTCCTCTGGGCAACAATATCTCGCTGGTACTGTGATGGTTCTACTTTGTACGTTTAGTTGGGCCGGCTACTTCATCGTGCAGGTATTGTTTATCGTGAGCAAATGGTGTAGATTTACGTTGTTGTTGTTGTTTAAAAAAAAATTAAAATGCATAATATTGCGCAAACAACGTAAATAATCATGTTATTAACATACATGAATCATAAGTTTATTAAATAATAACGAATTTATACTCACCAAAATAATCAAAATGTATCTTTTAACTTTTTAGATCATCACAATGATCTCCAGTCCAGCTGGTTTGAGGTAGGGTGGGTTTTCCCTTAGGGGTTCCCATCCTGGGGGTAGGTCACAAGTTCGATTCATACACACCACAAAAAAATTCCCCGTGATGGTTTGAGCTTAGGCAAGGAGGACACCAGTGTGTGGGTAGGGATTCGAACTTGAGATCGCTAGGTTAGGGTTGTAAAAGGATTTCAACTGAACTAAGCCTTTCAAAAAAAAAAAAAAAATCACATATGATTATATGATCACCTAACATGAAGTGTTAGATATTTCGTCAGATTGTTCTTTCTGCCATCATTTTGTCTTTAACTAATATACTTTGTATTATTCGAAAACAAACAAATTCTATCTATCGTACGAATCTTTGTCGTGCAGCTTTAGTTAATCAAATTATTCAACGTTAACCAATAATGGGATAGATATTAGTTTAACATATTCTATAAATAATCTAATAATATTAATGCTTGTTTATATATGGCCATTATCCACTTATATATGTTGCTTTTAACCATTCATGGGTGTTTGATTTTTTTGTATATATAATGACCTAAATTACAATAATATGATCAAAATAAAGTATTCATGACTCCTTTTATTCAAATAAATAATAAAATTATACATATAATTAAAAAATAACAAATAATTAGCAAATGAAAACCATATAACCATCTCCAACTTTATACTAGCTAGTTTACACACACATAAATATATAGCTAGGGAGGTTCCGGTACAAAATGAGTTTTCTGTGGAAAACATAAGAAATAAATGGGGATAACTACGCAACTTATTTATATAATCACACACACACACACTTATGCACATAAAAAACGCGACCTATATACATAATCAAGCAACTTTTATGTAAAACATAACAATGTTAAATAATGCTATACAAAAAAAATAATATATATGCTCGATCATATGACAACTTTTTTGTTTTTACAATAATATATAACAAAGTAAATAAAAGTTGCTTGTGAGTAAAATATTGGTGAAGTAAAGTTAACAATTGTGATTTTCTTCTTTTACCTTATTTTCTAGCTATTTACAAATTAATTTGTCAAGTCGATCTTTAGCCATTCATTTTTCTTGACAATGGTCCAGATTAAATTTGTACTTCTCACACTTTTTACAAACACAGTCCATGACGCTGAAAGAATATCCAGCCGAGCTGAGCCTAACGATGTGGGTATGTTTAGCTGGTACGGTGGAAGCTGGGATTGTAGCCATGGTTATAGAGCGTGATCCGAAAGCATGGGCTCTTGGCTTCGATTCTCGACTTCTGGCTTCTCTTTACTCGGTGAGTTACTAATTAAGTTACTTTCTAAACATCATATTCTGTATTTCATTTCTTTTGGCAGCTGATTTAATATGCATGTGAATAGGAATAAATTTATTATTCAGTCTGATGTCATTAATTGATTATATTCTCCATCACACATTGTGCATATATAAGATATTGTTCTATCTGGTAGTCTTTTTGGGATGGTTTTTAAAGATAAAGTTTAAAGCTTGATTCTTGATTCTAACAGTTCTAATTAATTGATAGGGGATAGTTTGCTCAGGGATTGGCTACTATACTCAAGGAGTTGTTAACCGAATGCGTGGTCCAGTGTTTGTGACTGCATTCAGCCCTCTATGCATGATCATAACCGCGGTTCTTGGAGCAATCGTGTTGAACGAGAAAGTGCATCTTGGAAGGTAATTTATATATACCTTACTCAATTCCGGCCAAATCAACTAGAGAATGTTATAGATATTTGTTTTTTCATACATGCACTAAAACTTTATCATTTTGTGACATGTGATAATAGTTTTCTAGGAGCCATTATCATAGTGATGGGGCTTTACTCGGTGGTGTGGGGTAAAAGCAAAGATCATCTACTAACATTGGAGAAAGGCGCGGCGCCTCACGAATTACCAACCGTTGATAAGCGACATCTCTCAACTTTTGACACCATGGATGAACCAATTAAGGTCACAAAAAAGGATACAAGTCTTCCACAAGAGCCATGATTCCTAGCTCTCTCAATGTCTCTTTGAATTGTACTTTATCTGGCCCTTTACGAATTCTTCTGGCTTTATTATGTAACCCAATTAAAGGTTGATTATGAATGTGAGTTACAAAATCATCTTTTTGCAACGTATAATGAAAACATTCCATTTTGTGATTACTTTTCGCATGGTTATGATAACGAGCATCCAACATTTTTTTTTATCGGAGTATTTTTTTTAGTATCTTTTCCCATATAAAAAAACAAGAATCATATACTAATTTCTTGCGGTCACTTGACCCGCCACAAAACATGGGCCTACTCCTAACGATAACAAAACATACAAGAGCATCCACCAATGGCGGATTCAGGAGTTTGTTTGAATGATGTCACTGTATTATTTTACAATTTCATAAAATCAAAAATGAAAATTTCCAAGTGGCTTTGACAATTCGGGTCAGGTCGGGTCGGTCACATTTAACAATCAATGTCCCACATACAAAAAGGTTGTTGGGTTTTTAACGTTTTTTCAATTGATGATTTTACAAATAACATTTTTTTTATTAAAATATGTTCACCAAGAAAAAAAAACACCAAAATGTATTTGATATTTTAAACTGAATAAAAGGGTAAATGAAAAACGTACAGTAAGGCTGTTGGGTATGGAGACGGGAGGACACCCCCTCCACGTAGGAAATAGTATCAGTGGAGGTGGTGTGCTCTGTCCAAGACAACCCAGAACAAGCCTCCTGATTGGTCCTCTATATAAAAAAGTATTTAACTGGTCCGTCTCTCTCGTCCCATGTAGAACGTTTGAGACGAGGACAACTCTAGAGGGCGGTGTAGCGTGTTCGAGACAGCCCAAGACATCCCTAGAACGTCCCCACACCCTTCGGCCTAAAAGTTGTTTCCAAAAAGAAATCATATAAAAAAAATTAAATATAAGGTTCAAGGTGACTTTTGACTACATTTAAATACTACCTGATGTCCTTCTCAATGCCTTTTAGCACACTTCCCAAAATGCAATTTATTAATAATTAAAAAAATTGTTGATGTCACACCCCAACCGATGACAAAATACATCGAGGCGCAACTTGTGATAGATTGTTCAAAGCTTCATGACACTAGATTTGCGACAATATAATTTAAATGGTTCCGTTTCATAACATAAAGGCAAAGAAGTACATATTATTCAAATAGAAAAATACAACATTCATAATAATCAAAATTTAAGTTGTGAATAATTAAGTCCAACCCTAGTGAGTTTCTTGAATCAACGCATCAAATATTTCCTGCAACATGTATAAAATATCTTGTCAACACATAAAGCATTGGTGAGCATACTAGTTTTTGAATACATATGTAATAATAAAATGTTTTACTCGAATCATCATGCTATAGTTTGCACATACAAAAGGCATAATCAATCCCTTGTTACCACTGCGTATCCTAACACTATCGTGTTAGGCCGTTAAAACATAACAATGACCCCAAGAGGGCAATGTACTACCCCTATAGCGCTATACATGTTAAGGCGGCTGTATGCTTAAGGCTCTTGTATCTTAGAATTTGATTTCTAGCATGGCAATGGCATATAGGCACGTTTGATAGATTGAGCATGTGTATATGAAAGCATTTAGTGAATTTGCATATGATACATGTTGAGCCCCAAAAGTGATAAAGAGGAAAAGAGGGCAAGTATAAACTCACCTTAGGGTGCGCTTAGTTAGATTCCCGCTAAGAGTCTTGGGGGGAAAAGATTTAGCCCCGGTTATAATAGAGTTGAAAAGGAATGGATTTTAGATTCGGAGGAATGATTCATATGTTCAAGAAGGTCATGCGTTGCCTTTAAGGCGAACCAAAACACAAACCACATGATTGTGATTCAGATGGTCAAGAGTTAGAGTTAGTAACCAAGCACAAAACCACCATGAAGGTGATTCGGGTGGTGAGAGTTAAGTTAGAAATGTGAATCCATCTTAAAGAGTTTCATGTCATGACCACTTTGCTTATAGATCAAGCATGGGTCTTAGACAAGGGATTTTACCATTCTTTTATGGAATAAATCCGAATTACAAGAAGCGTCAAGAGTTTGGTAAGGTAGGGATGGGGGTTGGGGTAATAAAGAAGGTGGTTGGGAGTTAGGAGGTGGCTGGGAGTTAATATAATTAGTATTTTCAATTTAACCAGCTAGAGTTTGATCTACTTATTATTTTTATGTTAAAAACTCATAATTATGAATAAGTGCATGCAAGTATGTATAACGATTAAAATGTATGATCATATTCTGAAGCGATTATAGACTTAAAGTATGGTTCGGTGTGGTATAAAAACTTGTATTTGCGGTTGATTATATATTGTGTAAGTTTGATAAAAATACGATTTCCACCATGATCAAAGTATTGGATTTACAATGATTTAAATTGAAATGTGAATTACAATATAACAAAATACAATGAAAATACAGAACGTTACAATTCATCTTCCTCGTTTCTTATTTTCTTCTTCATATCTATATCTTTCTGCAAAGAACAATCTACCTGCTATATCACTCTTATTTTCCATCTCATATCCTCACTCTTCGATCTTTTTAATGAAGTCACCATTCAAAAAACATTGTTGTCACTTGAAAGACTATACATGCATCTCTATATACGCCCGAAATTCATTGTAGTCATGTGACTATGTACCCGTTTTAATGGATCCGCCCCTGGCATCCGCAACAAAGAATACCAAAAAACACGAATAAAAAGAAATTTTAAAACACCAAAAAACATTATCATATCACAAAAACATCAAAAACTTACCCAATAAAAAAAATCTGAAAACAGCTAAAACCATTAGGAAATCATTGTAATTTTTTAACAAAAACAAATAATCCATCTCTCTGTACATAACATAGGACAAAGGGCCCGCCATTTGGTTGATTTTATCCATTATTGTTGTGATTATAATAAGTCAAAACAAGATAAATTTATAAAAGTCAAAGGTGATAATTGAATAGTTAAATTCCATGGGTTATTATGTAATTTCTTCAAAGGTGTTTTAGGGAGTTTGTTTTAGTTTTGTCCATTTGTAATAAAGTCCAGAACCATAAGGATTAAAAGTGACAACATCATAGCTTGATTGTTACAGACCATTAGTCTGAATTAGGGCTTATATAACCTAGATCATCATAAGGGTTAATCACTGTTAATCATTTCTTTCCAATTCTCTTTGTACTTCTGTCCGATCAATAATAAAGTTGTGAATCGTTGGTTGATCGTAATTGAGTGTATTGTTTCTTATGTTCTTTTATATCAATTGGTATCAGAGCTTAGTTGAAGTTCGATTCAAAAATTCAACTGATTCAAGAATAATTGGTGTTCAATTATGGTGTCAACTAAGTTCGAACTAGAAAAAATTGACGGGAAGAATGACTTTAGTCTATGGAGTGTGAAGATGAGGGCTCTTCTTGTACATTAGGGGGTTGGTGATGCTCTGTTGGGTGAAGCTAAACTTCCTGGTGCATTGACAAAGAAGAAGAAGATGGATGTTCTAGAAAAAGCACATAGTGCTATCATCTTGAACCTGGGAGACAAAGTCTTAAGAGAAGTCTCTAAAAAAACTAGTTCAACTACTATTTGGACCTCGTTAGAGTCTTTATACATGACTAAATCTTTGGAAAATAGACTGTGCTTGAAGAAAAGATTGTATACTTTCCTAATGGGTTCTGGGAAAACGATTGAAGATCATACAGATGAGTTCAATAAGTTGATACTTGATCTTGAAAATATTGAAGTTGAACTAGATGAGAAGGTCATGCTCTTATCATCTTGACATCACAACCACAGTCCTATTAGCACTTTGTGGACACGCTCATGTATGGGAGAGAAACACTCGCTATGGAGGAAGTACTTGTAGCATTAAACTTAAAAGAGTTGAAGAAGAGAGCAGATCTTAAAGAAGAAGGTGGAGAATGTTTGGTGGTGAGAGGGAGAACTGATCAAAGAGTTTATAAGTTTAGCAACAATTCAAGATCTACGTCAAGATTTAAATGAAAATTTTTTGTTTATAACTCAAAAAAATATTTGAAAAGGGACTTTGTAACACCCCAAAACTCTGTTTCGCTTAATTAAGCTAATACGCAGGATTAAGGATTAACAACAAAATCAAGTTAAGTGGCCTAAGTTGTGACCAACCGCATATTAACCGATTATGTGCCGTTAACGAAAGTTAAACAAAACTTAGAGACATAACCTTGTTAAATTGCTAAATGGTTACATGGATAATGTAGGCTTTTGGCACTAACCAAAATAGTAATTTAAATTACTAACTAACCTTGTAACTAGAGGGGCTAGTTGTGTAAACATATAATACTTGAAACAAGGGGTGTTATTAAACAAAGAGCATATGTCGATCAACATATGCAGATTGTTTTCTAAACCCACAAAAGAACACACACCCAAGAACCTAACCCCAATTTAGCCTTAAATCCATGGCTCCTTCCATTGCATGGTGAAATTCTTGATCATCTAGAGTGTTATTCATCATAAGGTATCTCTAGATACTTTTTATTTCATCAAAAACCATGAGTTGTAAAAGATGGTGAATTGTGGGTGTTTGTAAAAATGTGAATTCTTGGTATCTATAGGTTTCTAAATGATAGTAGACATCAATGAAACTGATATGGATGATTAAATGATGTATGTTGTTTGATTCATGTGAATAGGATGATTCTTGTATATTTAAGTAATGGGTTTTAACCCTAGGTATGAACTACACTCATGTGTAGGAAATCTTGCATTTGTATGTGATTAATATCATGTATGTGTGTTAAATGATTAGAATGGATGATATGATGAAAAACCTAGTTGAATGGTAGTTAATTAAACATGTATTAGACATGAAAATCATACGAGGAAATGGTGTACACCAAGTGTTCAATGAAATGTCTAAGTGACTAAATTGTGGCTAGATATTGTCATTGGGTGCACTTAGGTGCCAGCTTTAATATGAGGTTTTAATGAACCTCAAGGATATGAACTTAGGATTGATTTAGCTCACTCCTAATAATCTAATGGAAATTGTCCAAATAGATGTTTCGAGTGGAACTCCGGGAGGTCAAGATGCCAAGGTAATTGAACAAAAAGGGACGCACTTTAAGGTAAGTCATCTTATGACTTAAAATAGATGAATTGTAATCATGTGTATGAGCATGTCCATAGTGAGTCATTGAATCACTTGTATTTATATTAAGTTGTGTTGAATTGCAACCATCCTAGTTGAGAGTGGATGCAAAGTTGATTAAGCAAAGAAAGTCAAACGGGTCATATGCGTAAGTCATTTTATGACTTAAGCTTGGTAACTTGTACAATATTAAGGTAGGCTTGGCAATTACTTAGAAGACTATACAATTGTGTCTACACTAGGTTTTAAATTGACTTGCACTCACCTATTTGAATGTGGATGCATGATAACAATTACAAAATGGCTCATTGGGAGAGTATTGGTGAGGCTTGACCTTAGTTGAAGGTTATGGTGTACCAAGAAATCCAAATGGGTCATTTGACATGATCTTGGAGTTTTAGTAAATAAGACATCCTATGACTAAGATTGATAAGTTGTATGTTAGATGTGGAAATCCTCCATAACTAATTGTTAACTAGTTGTACTGGTGTTTTGTTATTGTAAAACAAACAAATTAATGGCCTTGATGAGTATTGACAACCCCATCCTTAGTTGGAGGATTGAGGTTGACCAAGAATAGTCAAACGGTCAACCGTTCTAATCAGGCGATTTGATGAGTATCGGCAACCCCATCCTTAGTTGGAGGATTGAGGTTGACCAAGAATAGTCAAACGGATCATTCGTTGTGATTAGGCGATTTGATGAGTATTAGCAACGCCATCCTTAGTTGGAGGATTGAGATTGACCAAGAATAGTCAAACGGGTCATTTGTTGGACATATGTGGTATTAGTTAGAATTGGTGTTTATTAAAGGATCATAGACCCCCCCCCCCCCCCCCCCCATTTAGTTAGTAGGATTAGATGGGTGACCCTTGAAATCCTTGAAATGAACACAATGATAACCATGCTTGAAATTGACCCACAAATGATTAACTAGACCGTTGGCGGGTGGAACGTGAATCCGTTATGTTAATAACCTTATTTGATGGTGTGCAAGCTACATATATGGTTATTTAGACCATATGTGTGGCATGTCAAGGAATAAACCATAGTTGAAGCTATCACTTGATTATGCACACAAACGGGTCGCTTATGCGATACTAGTTATGTGTGACTAATAAGTAGTAAACCATATTGATTATAAGGTAGAAAAGTCTTGGTTATTGGTTATATGTATGCAAACATCATGTATGCATATTTGTTGTGTTATATGCAAATCTTTGGTATATGCAAATCTGTTGTCTTAAACGAAAATATTTGGTATATTAGATAAAGGATCCTCTGGTCATCATCCTCTGGTCACTGGATGAAAGATCCTCTGGTCATTGGATGAAAGATCCTTTGGTCATATCCTCTGGATTTGTAAAAAGGGTGAAAGATCCTTTGGATATAGTAAATCATAGGCATATGTGAATTTGCCAGTATATGTAGATTTGTTGTGCTGTAAGCCAATCTTAAACCGTTTAACCAACTCGTCAGTTCAATTCGCTAATCGACTAACCATGTTTAATGTGGTTAATGCAAGGTTCGGACATAGTAGGGGGCGGAGCAAGGATCATGGCCGCGCGAAGAACCGAACGTAATGCAAATCTAAACTTTTAATGTTTCCCCTAGACTTTTAAGAACTTTAATAGTTATGATGGGTTTCTAAACATGTTTAATATATTTTGCACTTAAAATTTATGAAACGTAAACAGTTCATGGGCTTGACACACTAATGGCCAAGCATATGTTTATGAAAGCTTAAGTTCTGTCGTAAATTTAATCCAACTAATTATCATTAACTTTGAGTTAAGATCCGTTTAGTCGGGACGGATCTTACAGGACTGTCCTGAATGGAAGAAAAGAAAAGGAGAACAAAACATGCACAAGAACCATATAAGTCACAACAGTCATAATCATCAAGTAGAGACATCAGATGGTTAGGAAAGCTTTTATGTGTTGATGGTTACAAGCAATGGGATAAGTGATGATTAGGTAATGGATTTTGGAGTTCATTTGAGATGACACATGTCGAAGAATACTTTTAAAGAATTGAAGTATGGAAGTCTTAGTATAGTCAAGTTGGGCGATGAAAGACCTTGTGAGATTATGGGGATTAGTAATATTGCATTCAAGATGAATAATGGCATGTTGGTGGATGTAAAGGATAAGGTACATTCATGTTCTTAAAAGAAATTGTCATTAGGATCTTTTGAAAAGAAAGGTTACTATGTTAGTCTTAAAGATGGTAAAGCCAAAGTAATGAAAGGTATTGTGGTAATCTTGACTAGTACAAGACAAGATAATAGCACCGATCTTTTAAATGGAAATGTAGTGGTTGGATCAATTTCTATAGCATCAAAAAAGGTAAGTAAAGAAGCTCTAAAATGGCACAAAAGATTAGGACACATCAGCAATCAAGGACTTGTTGAATTAAAGAAACAAGTCATTGATGGGTTGATTAACTGTGAATTTGGTTTCTGTGAGGATTGTATAATGAGTAAACATAAAAGAGTCAAGTTTAGTAGATGTAAACATTCTACTAGGGGTATACTTAACTATGTTTACTCAGATCTATGGGGGCCTGCTAAAACTGAGTCATTAGGAGGAACAAGGTATTTTCTGTCTATAATTGGTGATCATACTAGAAGAGTTTGGGTGTATGTTACTAAACATAAAAGTGATGCTTTCAGTAAGTTTAAAGAATGGAAGGTGTTGGTAGAGAATCAAACTTGCAGGAAGATTAAGGAACTAAGGACATATAATGAATTGGAATTTTGTAATGGTGAATTCAATCATTGTTATAAGGTACAGGGTATAGCAAGACACTTAACTATACCAAGGACACCTCAACAAAATGGGCTTATAGAAAGAATGAATAGGACCCCGCTTGAACGGGTTAGATGTATGTTGTTAAGTTCTGGTTTACCAAAGAATTTTTTAGTAAAAGTTGTCACTACGGAACTTACTTAATAAATAGATCTCCTTCAACTGTACTTAATATGAAGACTCTAATGGAGGTATGGACGAGTGAAAAGCCTGATTACAGTGACTTGTAAGTGTTTGGGTCAATGATGTATGATCATATTAGTCAGGATAAGCTGGATGCTGGGGCTTTGAAATGTATTTTTCTAGGTTATGCTGAAGGTGTTAAAGGGTTCAAGGTATGGAGAATGTATGGTGGGAAGCCAAGGGCATTTACAAGCAAAAATGTTGAATGCAGGGAGGAATACATGTATAAAGATTTGATTGGGAAGTCTGGGAAGAAACCAGTAGAAAAGGAAGTCCAGGTTGAGGTGGAGCATATTGATATAGCAAATGAAGACAAAGAAACTTATTCAAGTTGTTCTGTTACAAGTAATGAAGAGTATAGTCCAGCAAGAGATAGAACTAGAAGGCAAGTTCTGAAACCATTAAAATTCAGAAATAATGATAACATCTCTGTTGTAGCCTTTAATGCTGCAGAAGTAAAATCACTTTTGAACCATTGACTTATGAAGAGGCTGGAAAATTAGTTGATAAAGCCAAGTAGTGAAGGGCAATGGATAAAGAAATGGAATTATTGTACAAAAACTGGACTTAGGAACCAGCTTAACATATCATTTTGTCTTTAACTAATATACATTTTTGTAATTCGAAACAAACAAATTCTATCTATGGTACAAATCTTTGTCGTCTAGCTTTAATCGAATTTATTATCGTTAACCGATAATGGGATAGATATTTGTCAAGATATTCTAATCAAATGCTTGTTTCTGGCCATTATCCACTTGGGTTGCTTTTTAACCATGCATGGTATTTGATTTTTTATTAAAATAATAATGACCTAAATTACAATATAAAATGATTAAAAAAGACATTGATCACTTCTTTATATATAATAATTGTTGTTATCTAAATGTAGTATAAAATTACTGTTTTGGTCAAAAATTACTGGATATAAATAACTTTGTTTTCCAAGTTGGAAAATGTGAGGTAGAGTGCTAGTAATGTTAAAAATGTTAAAAACTCAATTATATCTTCAAGATGGCACGTTAGAATATCAAAAAGACAGTAATTGACAACTATGCTTAGGATGGCAAAGGAATTGGTCAGGATGGACAGTTATATCCTGAGGATATAACTGTCTGACAATATGATGAGACAAGCAAAGATAAACGAATATAAATGTAATGCAATGAAAGAACAACACTCGATATACGAGGAAAGCCCTTGATCAATGATGATCGCCGGCACAAAACCTTGGGAGGAGACTAGGCCCCTGCCTTGTTTGTTAATATTAATTTGGTAAAATCTACAACTTTGGAAGAGTGATGAACGAACTACTAAGATTACAATGAAGTGTTTGTGTGTGTGAGTAAAGAGAGTATCAGGTGTTGTATTACGAGTAAGCTAGTATCAAGTGAGTATGATGTGTCCTATCTCGTTCATCACACCCCTATTTATAATTTACAAGTTGGTAAATAAAAGATCCCATGATATCCGCTTTATTTAATGAGCCTTTGGAGTGTTTCAAGTCAGCTTTAAAGAGTGGTTAACCAATATAGACGTTGTTTAAACTGTTTCCTTGTTTTTCACCTTTCATTTATCGTTGGACAGTTACACATTTGACCTTTTCTTTAGCGATGGACTTCCTCCACACGTGTAGCTCTTCCATGTTCAGCTCTTTGACTTGACTGAGACAATATAGCCGTTAGGGAAGAGTTACAAGCCTTAATATTGATTAAGTGTATCTGCAATAGTATCATAATAAGATAATTCATTAGTCTATCCTCAGCAAGCACGCAAGGTAAAACATTGTTACATCCTGAACCCTACTTAGTTCTTCAGTATCCTGAAGATGTCACATAGAATATATAAGGTAAAATCATCTTGAGGATTTCACCACCAACAATTATATAAAGAGTAAGTTACTATTTGTGTCCCTGTGTTTTGGTGGTTTTAACTAATTGAGTCCAAATCGAAAATTTTTAACTACCTGGACACCTAACTTTTCAAATTTTAACCATCCGAGTCCAATTTAGTAACGTCGTCAAATTAATCTAGTTAACTTTTTATGAAAAGAAACAAATGCCCATTATATTTTTACCCATTTAATTATTGAACATGATCTATTTCTTCCTCATATCTCTCACACACACACACACATCTGAACCTTCCCACCACCGCACCACCACTATCACCACCTCGGGATTTAATAATGACGAATATACAGTGATTAAGGGTTTCAAACACGTGGGTTTGATGGTGGTCTCTGGAAAGTATAAGATTCGCAACGGTTAAGGTTCTCGACAACGACTATTGTGGTCGTTTCGGTGATCTAGGGATTCAACCATCACCCATTGTTGATATGGTTTCCAGTTTCCACAAGATCTATACATCTCGATCTCTCTTTCATAAACATCCAAGATTTGTACTTCGTTGAAGTGTTGAGCAACAACATACATGATTTGAACCTATAAGGGGTTGGGGTTTTCAGCTGGAGATGGTGATAGTTGAGGTTGTAGCTATCGGAGACTGATACAAACCCTAGTAGTAGGGTGATGGTTGTCGGGAGTGGTGTGGGTGGTTGGCACGTGATTTTCCGGCCAGAGCTATTGGTGTATGGTAGTGCAGTGGGGTGGTGTCGTCGTGGTGCGTTAGGGTGGATGTGCGGTAGCGGTGGTAGTGGTGGGAGGTGCGGTGGCGGTGGTGGGATATGCAGTGGTGGTGATGGAGCATGTGTGTGTTTTCTATCATATATTTATATATAATAATAATAAAAAAAATAAATATAATACTATTGTGTGTGTATGTGTGTGTGAGTGTGTGTGTGTGTATATATATATATATATATAATAAAATGTTGAAAATTGGTTTGTAAGTTCCTTGTGAAATAAAGGCGTGTACATTAGATGTAAATGACTAAAATACCCTTCTAGTTAACAGATTAATTAGACGGCGTTACTAAATTGGACTCAGATGGTTAAAATTTGAAAAGTTAGGTTTACAGGTAGTTAAACATTTTCTATTTGGACTCAAGAAGTTAAAACCACTAAAATACATGGACACAAATAGTAATTAACTCTTATATAAACATAAAGCTTGCTATTAAATTAGCCATAAACATAAAAACACCTCGAGGTAGGGATCGAGCGTGTTTATGTTAGGATCGGAGAACACACACGAACACAAGTATTTACGTGGTTCGGTCTAAACTGATCTACGTCCACGGGGGCAACTAGGGTTTTCTTATTATTGAGTGATATTGTAAAGATTACAAGTACAAGAGATATATTTATACGCTCCTAATTAGGTTAAACCTTATGCTAAAATTAATCACCAAATTAATCATACTGGGCGGGCCTATATGTGGGCTGAAGACAACATCTCCAACAGTTTAATCTCAGCTTGATTCTAGTTTTAATTGACCC
The DNA here is from genome assembly GCA_030844895.1 of Ambrosia x helenae. Classification (NCBI taxonomy): domain Eukaryota; kingdom Viridiplantae; phylum Streptophyta; class Magnoliopsida; order Asterales; family Asteraceae; genus Ambrosia; species Ambrosia x helenae. Next base: position 19,484 of record JAUTDX010001900.1, read on the forward strand.
AACATCGAGTTGCTCACGAGCATCTCAACTCGTTTTACACCCCTACATTAACTTCGTACACTTGTTTAATTCTGTATTTCAACTCCTATATATCTTATGAAAAGTTGGCAATAATAAAATTATATAATCACAGGCGATGACGCTGAAAGAGTATCCAGCCGAGCTGAGCCTAACACGTTGGTATGTTTAGATGTACGGTAGAAAGTGGGATTATAGCCATGGCTATAGAGCATAATCCGTGAGTTAATAACTTTATAACTAAACATTAGATTCTTTTTCATTACTTATGTTTGCATGTGAAAATGAATAAATATATTCATATTCGAATTGTTGATATTATACCAACTTTTCTAATGAATCCACTTTAATCGCCCTAAAGTAACATTCATACATAACAAGTCAAGACATATTCTTTAATCTTTATATAGTTTTGGGTTAGATAGGATGTTTATTCGACTCGCGAATATAACTGTTAAGATGTAACAGAAGCCTTATAATTGTATTCAATCTGATGACGTTTAATGCTCGATCCATCACACAATATGCATATATAAGATTTTATTCTATCTAATAGTCTTTTGGGGGACACTAATAAAGTGATTTACTGTAGAATAAAGCCAAAAGCTTGATTCTTGATATCCTCACGGTAATTGTTAGGAGGTGGTTTGCTATGGGATTGCATACTATATTCTAGGAGTTGTTAACCGCCTTCGGGGTCCAAAGGTTCATTATGAATGTGAGTTAAGAAATCATTTTTTTGCAACATATAATGAAAACATTGGAGTTTGTAGGGGTACAATTTCTAGGGGTACAATTTGTATTTATTTTTAATGCATATACAATTAAATTTACAACTCCTTTAAAAATTAGTAAATTGTACACCAATGTGCTAGAAAATTTTGTTAGCTTGTAATAGGTTCATTATAATTCTAAAGTTCAAAACTCAAACCTATTACACTGTTAGCCCACTTAAATAACTTAAATAGTAGGCCATTAGCCAATACCCATAAAGCCTTCCACTTAAGTTAAATAAAAAACAAAAACAAAAAAAAGACTTTGCGGATTGGTGATGATAGCTATCGAGAACAAAATGTTAGATAGTATAAACTTTGAAGAGTGAATCCATCAATTTGCTACCAAGAATGCTAGGAGAGCTTCACTCATCCTCGGTTAGCTATTCACTTATTACGGTATGTCATTAACTCGCTGTAATATTGTGCATCTGTCATTTTGGTCATTGATATGTTTATTGATATTACTTTAATTGTGATTTAAAAAATAGTTTATGTTATTTACTAGCTTTTATCCCGGGAGCGTCCCGGGATTGAAATATCTAATATGACATAATAAAATATCTAATATGACAACATAATTAATGACTTGCCAATATATGATTAATAAATAAATAATAATAATAATATTTTTATTATTATTATTATTATTATTATTTATTTTGAACAAATCCCTGCCATAAGTTATCATATTCAAATATAAAAAAACGAATCTTTGCGCCGGGTATAAATTTAGTGCCATTACAAAATATTATATAATGTCAAATGAATTCGGAAGTTTGTAATCGATCATTCTAAAAAGAACTAACATGAAATAAGAAAAAAAATTATTTATTGAAATAGTATTATAATAACCATACATATATTTTAGTTAAATACTATGAAGTTTTTAGTTTATGATGGTGCACGTATATTGCAAATATCGAACGCATTAGTCTAAGGGTTATGTGATGCGTTAAAAAATTCATGGGTATATGATCGATATGTAGTTCGGGTATTTGGGTATGTGGTTTCGGGTAATCGGGTCAGGTATCACCAATAATCGTTTTTTTTCCTCTGTTTTTTATATAACACTATGGTACTCGTTGGAAAGATAATAAAACGCTCGTTAATTTGGTGTACTTTTTTTCTTTAAAAAATCTCGTATCTAAAAGATATTAGCGTTTAAAAGTTATGGGAGGAAACATGAGATAAAAAATAATAAAGGTTTAATATTTATATTAGTAGATTAGATTTTAGTATATTTTTTATCCATATGTTATTTTATTTACTTTTAAATAAATTATAATATCAGGTTTTTTTATTAATGATTAAAAATATATTAAAATAATAAATTCCATACTATCATCTTAAGGTGCCACATGACACATTCAATAGGAAGTTGAGGCCTCCATTGAATGCCAACTCATACAAACTCAATTCTTTTATTAGACTATGGGTGTGGTTCCCCTTCCCCTTGTCCACATCAGCGCCACATCATCTTCCCCTTCTCCTCCCCCTTTTAGGGGAAATGGTTCCCCCTTCTTCCCCCTTCCCCTTCCATTATTTAATTATTATTTTTTTATATTATTTATATTTAAATGCAAAAAAAAAACTACCTGTTGATATTTCACACCACACACACATCTTCACCATCTTCTCCAAAGCACCCTCTCTCTAGAACCCCTCTCTCTCTCTAAAAACCCTCTCTCTCTCTAAAACCACACACCTCCCTCGAAAAACCATCTTCTCCGTCGTCTCCGGCTCCGCTGTGTGGTCGTCTCCGGTCGTCTCCGGCAAGTCTCCGGCTCTCTCTCTCTCTCTTAAACACCTCTCTCTCTCTCTCTTAACGTTCAAAAATGCATTGGAAAGTGGGACGGGGAGAACGGGAAGATCACCCCGAGCTCACCGAAACATACCCATGTGTTGGGTCTAGTTCTCTTGTGTCTTCTTCTGAAGTGTAGCTGTCCAAATGAGAGGAGCTAGTTTCTTTGGTTGTATTATTTGCACAATATTCGCAATTATGATTTTCATAAGTGCGTTGTAGCTTTTGGCAGAGCTTGTCTTTGGTGATGGACATGTTTCTACTTTATTGAAGATAATGCGTTGCTCTATCTTTTCTAAAGCTTCCTTTTCATGTTTCGGTAGTGGAATACCGCTGTAACTTGTAATTATGCAGTTGTTACTACAATAATTAACTTTATTAAAGCTTCCCACTTTAATTTTTTGTAGGTTATCAAGGATTTTCAAGAATCCTCTGACTCTGATTTCCACCCAATTTTCTGGGTCGCAAGGCTGAAACTTAAAGGAATTGACGGAAGGGCACCACCAGGAGTGGAGCCTGCGGCTTAATTTGACTCAACACGGGGAAACTTATTGACGGAAGGGCACACCAGGAGTGGAGCCTGCGGCTTAATTTGACTCAACACGGGGAAACTTACCAGGTCCAACACCTCCAGATCAGCATTCCCGATCTCTTTCCCGAGCCACACCCCATAGTCTTATAAGTTATAGATTATAGATTTTTTTAAGGCTTAAGATTAGGGGCACATTGTTACAACTTGGCCCAACCACCAAATTCTGAGTTACCGACACTTGATAAGTAGCATCCAATAACTTTTTTTTTTTTTTAATCGGAGTAGTCAGTTTTAAAATGTGTCTATTTGTATAATAAATAAATGAGAATCAGATACTAGATAACGTTAACAAATTAAAAGTTCTTTTGAAGTGACTTGATCCCGACACCAAAACTTAGGCCCGCCCATGATGATGAATGACAGTATATATAACTTTATAACAAATGAATGGAACGGGTGAAATGATATGATCATAACAAACAAAGTTTTAATTATGTGCATCAAATCTATCAACAGTAAATTATCACTACAACAAACAAACGCTTCAATGACAAGTTAAGATATCCATTAATAATAGCAATATACCGACAGATTAAAAAAAATCTAAAAAGAAAATTTGAGTAAGATTAGAAAAGAAGGTGGACCAACAACTATATGGGTTTTAGCGACATGGAACTGACAGAAAGCCTTTTGTGACGGATTAGTGGTGTAGACAAGTCCGACTTAAACGCCCACCTTTACAAACTGATTTGAAAGGCCCACACTATGTATTATTATTTGTCATCTTTTAGCAGGTTGTGTTTTATACTTTTATCTTAGCCCATGTGATGTGTGGGACGGTCCTGGGTCGGCCACACCGCCCCCACTAGGGATGAGCATCCGGTCCCGAATACCGATCCCGAACCGAAAAAATACCGATCCCGTACCGAACCGATACCGAACCGAGGGTGTTCGGTATCGGTATCGGTACCCACATTTAGAGGTTTTCGGTTTCGGTATTATCGGTATCGGTACGGGATCGGTATCGGTTCGGTATTTTAAGGTAAAATACCGATACCACACCGGTACCGTACCGATACCGAACCGATACCGATCCCGTACCGGTATAATCGGTGTCGGTATCGGTATTGGTTTTTTGGAATTTTCGGTATCGGTATTATCGGGATCGGTATCGGTTCGGTACCGATACGTCCCGAGCTCATCCCTAGCCCCCACACACCGTCCCTGTCGTGACCACCTTCCACAAGACGATGTCAATGGGCCCGCTCAAAAGAAAAATGGAACGTTGGAATTTATTGGGGGGGGGGGGGGGGCTGCAATGCTGACGTGGAGGCCTATCCACCACACCCTATGACCATCCCTAAAGGATGGGCCTCCTCCATACCCCATAGCCTTACCGTATGATTTAAACTCAAAACGATTCTAATTAAAATATAGAGGAAATACTTTTATTTGAAAGAAAACAGGTTGAATAATATAAACTCTTTTATGAATGGATATCCAAGTACAACATGTTTAATAAACAAGTTAATTCATACACGACGTGTTTAATACGCATGTTGGCTTGCTAACCTGTTTAATGAACATGATAAGTTTGTAAAAAAGTTTAAAGAGTTTATATTTTAGATGGGGTTATTAAAAAAAAGTTTTAAACATAGAAAATTCAATACTTTGGTTATTTATTTTTCTATAACTATTATCAATTATCTCTTAATATTTCATCAGCTATTTATTCCCACAAGATTTATTCGTTATTTCTACCTACTTTTTTTTTAACGGAAAGGAACGACATGCCAACCACTGTGACACTGGGCGTTGTGACCAAGGTCAACTACTCTACCGTCGTCAGTCCCTTGGCTCTTCTACATGCGCAGAAACCCAACTTCCACCCGCTTAATGACACGATAGTGAAATAATTGGTAAAACCGCACCTCCCATCCAAATCGAACTAGCGCCACCTGCATTCGTTCTTCACCTAGATACCACTCCACCACAAAGGTGCCTATTTTCACTTTCTCATTTTACCCTAATTTCGAGAAACCCAAGTTTGTTATTTGGAATGAATAATAAGAAACAAAAATAATTAAAAAGACACCATCTACGAAAATTTTTTCATTTGAATTGGAGCTATGTTGGGTTATTCCCAACCCACACAAGTCGGTTTGGGTTGGGCCGAAGCTAGAAACTCTAGTGTGTGGGTTGCACCAAATCAACATTAAGTTTTAATAAGAGTGAAAAGTGAACATGGTGTAGGCTTTGGTACTATGTTGGGTTGGGCTGTGAAAAGTCGGTTTGGATCTATGTTGGGTTAATTCCCGACCCACACAAGTCGTGTACACACAAAAAAGGGGTAAAACCGACCTGAACTGAAACAAGTCAAAACCGGTTCACCTAAAACCGGTACTAAAAGAATCCCAAACCAAAACCGAACCGAAAACCAGGGCTAAAACTGGTCAAACGAACTCGAACCAAACCAGTACCGCTAAAAACCGGAAAAAACTAAAACCGAACCGAAACCGGTTTAAGAAAAAAATATATATATTTTTGGCCATAAAGAAATAAAACTTTATTTTTTTGTATTAAAATTCAATTTTCTTCTTTAAAAAAACTAAAAGTTAATAAAAGTTAAATTTTATGTAATTTATATGTTTTTAAAAGTGCTTACATGAATCGTAATGGAACCGAAACCAAAACCGGGTAAAAACCAATTCATGGCCGAACAAACCAGTACGGAACCGAACATGTTTCAAACCAAAACCGGTTTGACTTGGAACCGGTCAACACCCAAACCGGTTTGGGTTTTAAAAAAACAAACCGACGTGTGCACATCTCTCTACATGTGAAACAACCTATTGAAGCTAAGTTGTTTAAATCCTTTTATATTTAACAACAAAAAATTTACTATCCTTAACGATTCGTACAATGTACATGTCTTATACGTGCATATCATGCCACAGGGTACATTTATAATTTTTGGAACTAGACGAATAAACGGAATTACTAGAAACTTTATCGACGTTTTGGGGTTGACGTCGAAAACACATTACTCGATGAACCCGCCAATTTTTGTAACCGGATATTTTGAAATACAATGATATAGCAAAAAAAGATTTTAAACTCAACAAATTTAACAAGCATGAAAATATTTAATGTAGATATGTTATATAGTATAGAAGATAACTACTCAAACAGTTTGTGACAAACCCAAGTTGACCATCAGCAAGAAAACTCTAATCTGCAATGCAATCTACATGCATACAGGCATGTATCCATACTAGTTTTGAAGTAGGTCATCTAGTCTCGTCTCATCTGTGTATGTCGCCATTTGTTCAGGTATGCGGCTGTGATGGCCGGCCAATTCCTGGAATCTGCAGCACAAATTTAGTGTTCAAGGAAATCTAAAATGGATGTAAGGGTGTGAGTGAGTTGAGCCGCTCATGAGCTACTCGAGATCAACTCGCTAAGAGCTCGAACCGAGCCAAGCTTAACTTGAGCTAGAGTCCAAGCTTCGTCTACTAAGCTTGACTAGGCTCACGAGCATTATAAATATACAAATATAATAACCTTTATTTATTAATATGATAAATATGTAATTAAATAACAAATATTATTAGGTATATAATTATGATTAAAAAAGTAATTATATTGTGTGATATATAAAATAAAATTATATATATATGCATAAAGTTAATTTTATAGGTATATAACTAAAGGACTAAATAATTAAAATAAACGAGATAAGCATAAGCCCAAGCTTGGAAAATTACTTATAAGCCAAGGTTGAGTTTTAGAGATAGATCCGAAAACGAGCTGAGATCGAGCCCGTGCTATGTTAAATGAGTCAAGCTCAAGCTCGTGCTTGGTTAAACAAGTTAAGCTCGAGCTCATGCTCTGTTTAAACAAGCCAAGCTGGAGCTCTGGTAGGCTCATTTACACGCTAGTGATAATAATAGACAACAGGGTAAAAGAATGTTGATGTATGGATTAGACATTAGTTTTTTCACACCATCCATGAAAATTTTATGACCCGATTACCCGAGCCTTTCTTTAAGTACGGATATGCCGTTTTTCTTTTTGGAAAGGGAAAATTGTGTGTAGTATTATTAAATTAGATGATCATATCACCAACCTCGACACCACGAGGTCCTATCGGTTACGTGAAACAAAATTGAGTACAAGTGCTGCAAATTCATCAGGTACATCTTCCTGTAATATTCAAGAGTAGATGTAAACAATAGGTTATAATATATACTGGTTTCAGCAAGCATAGATATACGAAAAAAACAGACAAGAAAGAATCGTGACCTGTATCGCATGGCCAGTATGTCGTACAACCACCATTTGGAACTTACCCTGCATCTGCCCGATTGTAAGAGCCCTGTCACAGCAAATAATAAATATCATAGTCATGACCTTCAAAAATTGTCTTTTAAGCGAAAGAAAAGAATTTTAAGGTTGTCGAGTCATTCAAGACCGAAAAGCAAACGAGACCTGTCAAGTCTATCGGTTCCAGCTAACAGCAAGAGTTTCGGGACAGGAGATGATAGAAACTTATCCGACAGGCCTTCATACCTTAATACACACAAACATTGGAAATAACAAGATTAAAGAAAAATTAAAACTTTTAGATAAATGATAGCCCTTCAGTGTAGCATCAATCCCTGTTCTTAAAATAAATAAATAAATAAAAAATACCATCCTCTCCAATATTGTTCTGTTTCCTCTAATCGTGCTCTGTGACGGTAACTGCATGTATAAAACCAAGTTACCTTTTAAAATTGAAACAACTACTACCACGACAAATTTAAGGAGAATGAAAAATAAGGTTCAGAAGAATCAACATGTGTGTTAGATGAGATATGTGATATGGACTGACAAAACATACAGAAATTAATATATATCTTTAAACGTTACCATTGCTGTGAATCATCATACTTCACGTACCAGGAATCGATATTCTAGCAGATTCAATGTTTCTTAGAGAGCCGCTTCTCACATTCCATTCAATCTGCATGCATTTATGTTGCATTTCATTATCACAGACTAGATGGACTCAATGAAAACACTACCATAATAAGAAACTTTACACAATTTAACAGTCAATTTCTAGTAATAAAAAAAACCATTAAAACGCCATACTTCCAAACAGATGTTGGAATCAACCAATCCACCGTCATCAGTTGCTGGTATTAATATGCTAAAAAAAGAGTTAAACAGGTTGTGTTTATGTCAACCCATGAATCCACATATTGTGTTCAAGTTCATGTGTCTGACACAATTTTGGTTCCGTCTCATGTTCGGGGTTGACCGACAAACCCACAAACACAAACACAACCTTAACACTACTAAAATCAAGTACAAGTTAGATATATGAAATAACTCAAACTAACTTCGGCAGGGAGTAAGTGAAAGTCAAAAGGCACATTTACCGCTTTCTCAAGAGACGGGAAATACTGCATTCTGTTTGATAGAATTTTCTGCATATGCATCAAAGAAGCCATAGCTGTCCCCTAACATCATAATAAATGAATTTAAATATTTTTTAAGTTCAACAGTTGACAAATGTTTATGGAAGTAGTTTGAGTCAGAGCACCTCAACAACATCTACAACCACAAGTCCAGCCAAAGTAGGTAACAATTTCTTTGCTGCCACATGCACTGCAACCGATCCCCCATGCTGCATGCAATTAATTTTGTTAAAAGTAAGTAAATCTTAATGTAATTTCCATGTATGAGTTAACCTGTACTTGAAATTTAATATCACGGTTTCTAAAGTGAATCACAAACCTGTGGCCAACAAGCACGATTGCTGGCGGAGCATCTCCATACATTGTTTTCACGACAGCTTCAACATCCTTACATAGAGTCTGCAACGCACAAGGGGTAACATGTAACTAAACGAAATCTTATTTGGGAAATTGTAACAGAAATCCAAAACTTCGGGAATTAAACAATTCAACAAACGCACCTCAATAGACATGTCTATTTCATTCTCTGTGGATGATTTCCCGTGTCCTCTCTGGTCCATTGCAACTACCCTTGCTTTCTCCTTAATCATGCGTGCTGATAAAGCAAATGATAACCTGATAATATCATATCAAAAAATTATTTAAAAGATTTTCATTTTCAGGTAGCAATAATTACAAAATCAACCATATTATGAAATGACAACCTTCAGACTTACAACACTCAAATTTAACAAGATGCAATTTATATGAAATACAATTGAGGAGCACAAATCAGACATACCCAGAATAACCACCACCATGTAGGCAAAACACAACTGGCCCTTCCTTTCCGGCAGTATATACGTGAAAGACCTATATGGCACGGTAAATCAGCAGAAAACAAGATTACTAAACAGAGGGAGCGGTAGAATTTGCATGGGGAGAAGAATTAAGTATATGAAACATGTCACCAACATCATTTGAGTCAGGGATGCAAACATCATCCTCTTGATCAAAATATCCTTTCCAGTCTAACGGGGAGTATTTTTCTGAAGATGACCTACAAGGTCAAAAACTAATTGTTGAATCTAACCGAAAGACTACACAAAAAAAATAAAAAATATATAAGCAATATACATGGATGTTCACAAGAATACTAAAATTAATAACCCGTCTAAGAATCACCAGAACTTGTACAGTTGTACGACATGGTAGGCATCAAGTTATTTATACAGTAAAGATATCACAATTTACTGAAGGCCTCAAGGCCCAACCACCTTTACTGAACTAAAGCCATGGTTGTACACTTGTACGACGTCATCAACCAACAACAGTAGTGTGTCCTAGTCCTACAAATTAATCATATAATTTTGTTTACCAATTCAAAGCGTTTTATCATAGTTAGAAAAACCGAAAACATTTCACCATATAAGAATGTAATTCAAATGAAAATTAGCAATCTTTCTTCATGTCGCTTATTCTTTTAGACCACACACCTTTATGTATATCTAAAGGTGATGAGACTCTGGCAACTTTATTTTGAACAAAAACATAAAACAACAAATTGTATGGATTTTAATTTAAAATGAAGCAATATCAATGATCCTCCATCTAGAGTTCATAATATAACCAATTATGATATCAAATTCATTCCAATATTACACACAAGCAAATTATAAATTTATAATTCACATGACCAATGGACTTAAATGATATTATCAAGTGTAAACTCACATAGAAATACATTATTTTTGCATGTAAAAGCTTCAAACTTGTGCCATGTCCCAGATATCCTATGTATTAAACTTAAAACCCTCAATTCCTTTCATTATTTAACCCAAACCCTTATTTGGGATCATATGTACAACATGATGGTGAGATTGATATTGACGTAGCACATCGCATTCAATGTGGCTAGGGTATGTGGAGAGCGGCCAGTGGAGTACTGTGTGACAGGAGATTCCCAGCTAAACTAAAGGGAAATTTTATAGGGTAGCAGTTAGACCCGCTATGCTATATGGGTTAAAATGTTAGGCCATCAAGAAGACACAAGCGTGCAATATGGAGGTGGCAGAGATGAGGATGTTGAGGTGGATGTGTGGACACACAATGTTAGATTGGATAAAAAATGAGGTCTTTAGGGAAAGGTTAGGAGTGACTAGTATATCAAATAAGATCCAGGAAGGTAGATTGAGATGGTATGGGCATGTGAAGTGGAGGTGGACATCAGCGGTAGTAAGAGCAGTTGAAACCCTTACCGTGGAGGGGGGAGAGGTAGAGGAAGACCAAAATTGACTTGGGATGAGCGGATTAGGCATTTAGGCGTGATTTATTAGAGTTGCACCTCTCTGAGGACATGGTCCAGGATAGGGCTTCATGGAGGCGTAGGATTAAGGTCAAGGACCTTTAGGGAGGGTACAATAGAGCTATAGCTTTGTCTTAGGGACTTAGACTTGCTTACACAGTTACACTTTAGGGGGGCTCTACAGGTGATTGACTTCGAGTTTTTGCGCCTATATGTTGTTGTTTGATGCTTAATGTGCTTTTAGTTTGTAGAACTCTCTCCCTACTTCATTGATTATTAGTCGCCTTCTCTCTCTCTCACTCACTCTTTTTTTTTTAAGCTCAGTTTGTTGGTCTTTTGTTTATTTTGGAGCCGGGGGTCTCTCTAAAGCAATCTCTCTATTCTCAGGATAAAGGTAAGGTTTGCCTACATCCCACCCTCCGCAGACCCTACTTGTAGCATGCTATTTGTGGGATTTACTGGGTATGGTCGTTGTTGTTGTATTTAAACCCAAACCCTTAGGTTCTGTCGGTTAGGATCGAACACACACGAAAGCATAAACAAACATGAGGATTTAAAGTGGCTCAGTCAGCTAACCTATGTCCACTATGCCGCAACTAGGGTTTCTTTATCATTCAGGTGCTCCAAGAGTTACAAGTACATCGAACTGTATATATAGACTAATTCTAGGGTTAGAAAACTTAATCCCAAGTTAGGCCCAAGCCCGCATAGAGATAATCAGAGCCGGCTAAATTAAACCTAATTCTACCGCCATGATAAAATATGTGGACCGAGTCTCCACAACAATCATCCAACACTGCCTAGGCTTCCGGCATCAAGACACATATCTATACCGATCTTTGAGTATGCATAAAACCACCTAAACTAAGGATGCACCAAACCCACTGACACATGATATCCTCTTACATGTATTCAAGCATCATTCTGCTACTTTAAGCTTTATTGAGAGAAATCAAGATCAAGAATGAACATAAAAATAATATATATAAAAAAATCCTTCTAAAAAATTGTGATCATTAAAGAAAAACACTCACAGGCAATTGATTACTACATAATCATATACCCATCCTAGTTCTGTGCTAAAAACATTGAACCACATCTACAAATCACACATACTAATTTGTCACCATCATTACTCAATCTGTAACAAAATTTAAATGTAAAGTTATAAGCTTTTGTTAAACTGTTCCAAACCCAGAAAAATCTTGATCGTAAAGAGTATGTGGAACAATTAGTAGGTAGCCATAACAATTCAAAAAAAAAAACAAGTGATGGGATTAAAGAAACTAACTGAGTGGGAGGACGAATGGGTTTAGAGGCGAAAGCAGAAGGCCCAGTTGCATGATTGGATTGATCTTGATCTTGATCTTGATTGTCCTCTGGAAGGGGTGCGAGGGTTGATGATGGCTTTGGTTCCATTTTTGTTGTAAATTGTTTGGAATCGAAAGTGAAAAGCTTCTAATTTCTAAAGAGAGAATCGCATGCTTACTGTTGGTCACTCTGCGTTTTAGAAATTGCAATCTTGATCATACTGGTTCACTAATTACAATGTTCGTACTTGGGTTTAACAAAAGTACACTTGTGTGATCCCTATGACTAACGACAGTTATCTTTTCTGGTTAACTCCACCCACGTGGGGTATTATAGTCTTTTTGCCTTCAATTATAAAAAATAACAATTAAAAAAACAAACTCATCCCACCCCTTTCTTCTTCCTCACTTTCTCCTTAAACCACCAACACCTTTCTATCGTCACCACCAGTTGCCACTGGCATCTATGCAAACTACCATATCCCAAACCACCACCATCTTTCAACCGTCACCACCCACCAGCGTTTTCCCAAACCCACCATCATCTTGTCCCACAACAACAACATCACCATTATTAACCACCACAGCAGCCTCCAAACCCCACCACAATTACTACCAAAACCCCTTTCATGATAAATTGCACAGGTTTGTTACCTTTTCAGATTGAGAAGCATTTATAGCCAAGCTTCAAAAAACAGAAGATTGCTTCCGCACTTCATCTTTCACTTTTAATATTTTAGTTCTCCTCACTCTGCATCTGGCACCTAGCAAAACAATATCAACAGAACAACGGTACAAGGAATATTCAGAAAGAGGATCCAATGTTGATCAATTGGTCAACGTTGTTAATTGGTACAAACAAGCTGTAGCGTATGGTGACCCCAAGTAGGAACAAATTGACATAAGTTAGATGTGATTAGGGGGTTTTGAGCAATAAGAGGTGGGGATGCAGATCGATGGTAGGGGTGCGGCCGACGATAGTAATGGCGGTGATGCAGATCAATGGTGGGGTGCGGGCGACGGTCGTGTTTCGTGGAGGCTTCATTCGTTTTTTTGATTTACATCAACCTAAGGCGATGGTAATGATACAGATCGATGGTGGGGGGTGCGAGCTCTGCAATCATAAACAGGGTGAGATAGGGATTAGGTTAAACTTGAAGATGGTGGAAGGGTGGAGTGGGGTAGATATTAGAATTTGTATAATTGAAGGCAAAAAGACTATGATACCCCCATGTGGGAAGCACGTGGGTGGACTTAACCAGAAAAGATAACAGTCGTTAATCATGGGGATCACACGAGTGCACTTGTTAAACCTAAGTACCAACATTGCAGTTAGTGAACCACTAGGATCAAGATTGCAATTTCTGGAAAGCACATGGACAAACTATGCGATCCTCTCTTTCTAAACTTTCTTCAACATTGAAACGAGATTCTTACCAGAGTTGCGCCAGCCGAACTCAAGGCTCAAAAAGGCTCGCTAGCCTAGGCTCAAGGCTCAACAAAAAGCCAAAAAGAAAAAAAGTATAAATATATTATCTAATAGTTTATACCTCGGGAGCGTCTTTGGGTTGAAAAATCTAATATGACGTAATAAAATTTTCAATATATGATTTGCACAAGAAAAACTCAACCAAATATGGCTGCAAAGGAAAGCTACCATTTCGACAGTTATCGTATCCCTTAACCGCCTAATACGCTACCATCTCAATTATATTGGTCCTCTATGGATTTGATTCATATATTAGCCCCTAATAATTACAATACAATACCACTACATCTAAGTACTATATTTCTAAAAGTCATGTATAAACAACATCGAATTAAGTTATGATTACCTGCCTAACTTCCACGTCCTTTGTGGTTATTTTAGCAATCGCATTCTCAGTGATCATCTAATTCACCTAAAAATATCTATACCCTGATTTTTCTTCACATTGGAAACCCATATAAAACATAACCACCCTTATTAAATAAGAACCACTCAAACCAAATACATGTTTTCTCATACACCCTAACCCACAAAAGCAAACTTAACCCTTTAACCATCTCTCTTTTAAGCCACCATAAACCACCGCTTATAACCGATGTTCCCAGGGCCGGGTCAACCTGTTTGGAGACCTAAAGCAAGATTTTATTTTAAGGCCCCTTCTATAAAGTTTATAATCTATTTTTTGTACTAATATTAACCATGATTATAGTCTTAATCCCATACTAGTTTATATTTCCAAATCAACTTATACTACACTTCTCCTAATGAAGTCCATGTTTACTGTTTTGCATTCCCATCACTTATATGTGTACAAACATGAACCAGATAACACTAATAATTGGATCAAAACAAACATTAAATCTTCCTTTACATACACAACAAAACTCGGTCTTTCACATACCAATTCCAAAGATCCAGATCCGTACACATATATAACTACTATATCGAACACCTATTAACCTAACCACATAAACTAGTCTAGTCTATCAATCACACAATACACACCCTACAACAGCAATATCATCAAAATCAGTTACAAATCAGCATTCGCTACCTTACAATTTCAAATTTGTATCAAATTAAGCTATAAATTACTTTATAAATAGAAGTACAACAAAGATAGAGTGAATAATGTATACCTTCAGCCGCTTTAAAAATTAATGTATAAAAGAATAACTAGGTTGAAACAACAACAAAACCCACGTATAATAACTGACGTGAATTGACGATAAGGGTGGAAGGACACTCTTTTCATGTACCATTGCCCCTCTAATACTGCATTGTCACGTCATTTTTACTCTAAACTATCCTAACACTACAAAATCATTGGCAACACACCTTTTGATATAACTTTTTTGTTTTTTAAATAAAATAAAATAAACAAATATAATTGTTTTTGTTAACAAAACAAAATAAAAAACATAACTCAGATAAAATGAGAAAATACAGTTAAACTATTCCTCGTCCGATTTGAGGATGTAGGGTAGATCTTGAACTGCAAGATCCACAAGATCAAACGAAGTCAAAATGGTGTATTTGCATCCATCAAGTCACCAATGGCAGTATCGTCAAAAATAGGTTGCATCGGATGATCCCTTATGTGAACTAGTGAGAAAGTCTTCCCTCGTCCTTTAAGATCATGTTCGGGAATATAATGCACGCATACGTCACGCTCCGAATCTTGTCTAAAGTCATAGCCCACATGAGTCGCCTAAGTATATCCCATTTTACATTTCGAACACCGAAAAGCGCTTCATATCTTTTCTTGTCGACTCTTTCACTTTATTGAACTTCTTTCGTTTCGATCGGTTAGATATGGAACGTTTTCACAAACGTTAACTAAGTAGGGTAGAACCCATCACTTAGATAATATCCATGTTTGCATAAGTGTCTATACACAAAAAATAGATACTTAGGTTCGGCTCCATGTCATTGAGTGAGAAATACAGAAGATTAGTAGAAAACATTGATATCGTTGTTTGAACCAGACAGACGACAAAGTTTTTTTAAGCAGGTATAATAATGAAAATTAGCCCCATTTCCATAAATTTCTTTGGAGGGTAGTGTTTCAACGGTAAATCCTGTATTGTAAAGCGACCACTGCCCAGGATCGAATCCCATAGCACCACACGGGTTTCTCCTTTCAAACCCAATCGGTTATTTTTTGGTGGAGCGTAAGATTCGAACCTGAGACCAAACCCGAGCAGAAACCCTCAAAGAACAATAAATAACAATAGTGAGTAAAAGTTTTGTATATTTTATTGCTAAAAAATCTATATTTTGGAGGTTTGCACAGACCGCCTCCTATACTACTACTATCTTTGTCTGTGGAAGCTCATAGCCTCAAAATAATAATAATGGGGTCACTGGGTGGCGGCTTCAATGGCGGAATATGGGGAATGCGCCCTTTTGATTCCCAAAACGAAAGAAACAAACGGAATTCACCCAAATCATCCGAATCATCCCAGGTTTCCGGTGAAACAGGCGGATGGTTCCCTATGAAGCCAGCAGTTACAGCCGCCACACTTGCCTTAACCGGTGACACCATTGCTCAGCTTCGACAAAGATGGGTCAACTCCAAATCCCTCCAAAACCAACACCCTTCTGATCATTATTCTAATCAGGTCAGTCAGTCAGTCAGTCATCACATCTTTGTTGTAAGAATAGCTGCTATTACGCTAGTCGGACAGTAGGGTACCAACTAGTAATTAATCGGGATTAATAGGAATATAGGATAGATATCTTTTTTATGTAATTTTACATGTAACATTAAAGGGTGGGGAAATGATAGTACATTAGTGCACACAGTTTTATGTGTAGTTTTTTTTTTAAGTAGACTGGTTTAACTTTTAACATTAACCCTCTTTGACTCATTGTAGATAGGATTAATAGCAGAAATTTACAGGGTTTGGCTGATTAGGACCGCCTTTGACCACTGTTGACTACCTAGCTGTTAATGGGCCGATTAGATGAAAGTTCCTAGGCGAACCTAACCTCATATTAGCGATTTATCGGAGGCTTTGTGTGGTTTTTACAACGATGGTACTGAACTACTGAATGTTTTTAATGAAATCTATAAATTTAGTTGATGATTGAACCTTAAGTTTGTAGTTTGTAATAAACTTAAGTTTAAATTAATCAGGCTATTCCAAGGTGTTGGTACTGTGGCCTAGATGAGAAGATAATCGAACATAAGGCTAAATTAGTTAGGAAATTCTAAGGTGTCCCGGATTAGAAGATAATAGATGATCTGAATTTTTTAGAAACAGGGCTCTAGCTGTTGCCTCAGAATTTTTTGGTTCCTTTTCGCCAATCGATAAGGTGCCCTGAAAATAAGACATTTTTTAACGTACCAGAGAATAGGCAGGTTTGGAGTTGAGAGGAATATCGGTAAGAAAGTGAATAAGAGAAACAAAGATGGGTTAACTTATGGTAGAGTCAGAGGAATATCAAGAATTGGAATATCAGTCAGAAGCTGAGTAAGAGAAGCGAAGATGGGGTATAGTATAGTAGAGTAGAGTAGAGTCGGTAATCATCTAGCGGGGACACTTTCACTTTCTCGCTCTCGCCCATCTCTATTTGCCAATCCTCTTTTAGATCGAAGCTTTTCTTGGCTTCAAAGCCTATCTCTAGGCTCTACCATGACCTCTTTATCCTCGCTCTAGCTATTCACATCATTACCTACTTTTGTTTTTCACATACTAAAACATAAAGTTACAAATGTCATATGGGAGATTCAAAATGAGTGACATGATAGTGACCGGATATTATCATTCAAGTGATTAGATTATGCCTTGTCTTGTGCTGTTAATGACCATTACATTGTTATATAGTAAAGAAGTAAGTTTAAAATTTAAATTAGAAGTTGAAAAACACTACAAGAATTTATATGATTATTTATAGCTTGCCTTGCATACACAGTAAATGAGTTTTGTTGTACTCTTTTTTATTTGTTCATTCATCTTGCCATATTATCTTCTAACGTGATGTTGTGCAGTTGTTCTTAAATTCTAACAAGTAGGAGCATTCCCAGTACCTTCTCCATATTTTCTCCATAATTACTCTAAAAATACTATTTTTTCTCACTTCTTTCTATTTAATAATATTTATTCTATACTTTTGTCACTACCTTTTCTCTCTCCTCTACTCACAACCACTTTAAAAAATATTAAACAATTATGAAGGATGAACAATTCCATATCAAATTTACTGATGAACAGTAACTTCTCTATATATTCTCTATCTCCTCTACTCACAACCACTTATACACACTGTATATAATATGGAGGCTCCTCTCACAATAATATGGAGGCTCTACTGTGAATGCTCATGGACAAGAAAGAAATAGTCAAACCACAAAAGCCTTTTATGAGTGACATGTGTGTGCATGTGTGCAAAAACATTCCAAATCTGATATGGGTGTTTATGCGAAGAGAAACAAATGTTGAGGAGACTCAAAACTGTTATTTTGATCACTTTGAAAACCTTTTTGGTGGTTCAATTTTTTTAGATATGCTTAAAAATAAAATTGAATTATCAGATCCCAATGGAAATAGATGATTGTTCAATTAAAAACTTAGGGGGGATGGGGCGCTACCAGAATTGGTCACGGGTACCCCACTACCAGCACGGTAACACCGCCGCCAACCATCTGGTAGTGGTCTGGTAAACCAAAATCTGGTTGTAGTTAACGGCTGTTACCCGTGAGTTTCTCTCTCTCCCTTTTGTCTTTTTCTCTATTTTATTTTCAGTGGAGTGCTACCTCCAAAAAAAAAAACTGTTTCAGTGAAGTGATGTGGCAGTGTAGGATTGGTAGAAATAAGAGAAGTTGAAAAAAACCTAGTGGAGCGCCCCGTCCCCCCTTATAAGAAAAAAAAATCCTTTCATGGACATGTGATGTTTAATTTCACTTTTCATGAATTGAATGTTCAAAGCCTTGCTCAAAATAGAAGTCCATACATGAGCTATCTTATTGTTTCATTCACTTGGTGAAGAAAAGTGAATTGAGAGAAGCGTGCTGCTGCTTTTTCCAATTAAGTTGCTGAAAAAAGACTGATAAAGAGTATTGCATACTGGACATAATGTCATACACTCGGACTGCTTCGCCACATGATTAGGATAGTATTAAGCCGTCTTTTTCATTGTCGTTATCATCAATGCTATTGCTCTTATTTTTATCGCAATGATTATGTGATCATGGTAGTTTTTTTTGTTACGTGCTATGCTATTGTAGTTTGAATTTTTACACGCAAACCAGACTATCAACTCAAAAGGATAGGGTTGTTGGTTTCAGGCCCCTATTTCACACTCAAAGCTTATGTTTATATGCAGTATAAAGAGATCAAAAGAAAACAAAGGAAATTTGCACTATCATTCAACAAACTCATCGACTTTAAATACACAAAAAACTATCAACTACTTGCATAAAAATAGGAACTAAAATACATGTTGAAAACCCACGTCCAACATTCAATAGTCCTTGAAACTCGGTCAACAATGACCAAGCACTTTAACGTGCATATTATTCTGACCCACTAGCAACCGACTTAACCCGCAATCAATCCGGACTGACCCGAAATGACCCGTCAACTTACCCGAAACATCAAGATTAACCCAAAAAGGGTGACATATAATGTATTATCCTGGAAAAGACTCCACAATTTGTTTCTATTCTCCCTCTGTTATCAACGTCACAAATTTGCAATCTATCTTGAACATCTAAATTTGTAATTTGACTAATTTTCTTTTGAGGTTTGAAAGTGGATGCAATGTAATTATTATTATTAGGATGTCACATGGAGTCTGCTGGACCATAATTGGCTCCGAGCCCTGCGAATGGCTTCTTATGGGTTCCTTTTGTATGGGCCTGGTTCTTATGTCTGGTACCAGTACCTTGATCGTTGCATGCCAAAACAGACAGCACAGAACATAATAATGAAGGTTAAACTTAAAAACAAGTTTTCCTTTTTTACTATTTAATAAATGCATTCAGAATGATAATAATTTATGTGTGATTTTAATTTTGCAGGTTGTATTGAACCAAATTATACTTGGTCCATCTGTTATTGCTGTTGTTTTTGCATGGAATAATCTGTGGCAAGGGAAGCTTTCAGAGCTTCCAAATAAGTATCAGAAAGACGCTCTTCCGACATTACTTTTTGGTAACCACTTTACTTGCACTTCAAAACTTGTTAATAAACATACGGTTGTTAGCAGGTTAAAATCCTCCAATTTTTGCAGGATTCAGATTCTGGATTCCTGTCAGCGTGATTAATTTCTGGTATCTCTCTCTCTCTCTCTCTCTCGGCTTTAGCAGTGATGAAGTTCACATCGTTTCTTTATTCATTTTGGTTTTGAGTTTGCCTAGTTAAGTTAACCTATGCAGTGCTCTAATATTATAGGGATAAGAAAATCGAAAGAAGCAATGGCGGTCATTTTTGGTCTTTCTTTTACAAAATGTCGAATAAAATGCAGTTTTAGAAAGAGTGAAATAACTATAACTAGCTCTATGGCCACAAACAAACTGTCTTCTACTATAAGCAAGTGAAACTTATCTTAGGTTTATGTGATTAAAGGTGGTTTGGCTTTGGCATATGTTACAGGGCGATTCCTCTCCAAGCGCGTGTAGCTTTCATGTCCATGAATTCTATATTCTGGAATTTCTACTTGTCTTCTACTATAAGCAAGTGAAACTTTTCTTCTGCAATATCTAGTCCTTAACAACAGGTATCTTTTTTCAATCAAAAACAGAGGCAGATAACCTCAATCAATCGATTTATTGTTTCACTTGTTTTCGTCAGGTGAAGGTTGCTGTGCGTGCAGACTCAAAAGTGTTATATTCATCTTTTATGCTTGATCGAGTCTTTGGGTGTTTAGGCCATAACTTTTCAAATTTTGATGTTTTTGGAAAAACCAAGTTCTCACACCAATGTTGGTCTAGACAAACAAACCAATGAAATATATGGTCTAGAGCTTACTCGAGTGTCCGGAACAATGTTAGTCATGACATAATCACAAGAAAAACTTTGGTGTGTTATGGCATTGGTAGGTCAAAGGCGTCTCAATGCGATAAATGATACCATGTAAGCGCAACAAAAGATGTCTTTCGAAATAATAATTCCATATATTACATGCTACACTTTTTTTTTCTCATAAAAAGAGTTATTTTAGAGGCATTAAATAATTGCATTACACCCCTTAAGTTAAATAATACTGAGTTAATATCTCTTCAAGTTGAACAACTAGTGGAAGTACTTTGCACTATGTGTGCAGGAGTTCGGTCGATATTAGTTTGGTTCATTACTGTGTTGACACTCAAAAGAGAAGATCCTAATGTCCAAAAGGTTATTGACATACGTTTTATATTGATCGAAACCTATAAAAATGAATATTGGTAATGGTTATTGTCGAATATGTAGATCCATGATTTTGAATAATATTTTTTATCGAAAGTTCAAGTCACATCGCTAAATAACATCTTATCATAACTTGGAAACAAAGCGAAATTTAAATAACATATTTGGATTTTTGTTTCGAATAGTTGATCATTAATTGAACATTCGTATTTAATAAGATGTGAACCTATGAATTTTGAAGACAACGCTATATTCGTAACTTTTATATTCGTAACTTAAAAAAGCATTAAATATGGCTATAAAAGAAAAGTGGTTGTTCGATTTCCAAGAAAACTTATATTAAAGCGTATATAAAAATAAGCACACACCATCGGTATATTCATAATTTATGAAACATTTTTGTATTCTAGGGATTGTTTGGCAACCTCTGCGCTATTAAAGTGCTCAACCATTAAGAGGTATGATTGGTTAAGATACTTTGAACTAGTTCTTGACTTAGTTTCACCTTACTAGTTGGTGGTGGGTTGAGGAGATAATGCACAAGTGACCAGCTAAAGATTATGAACATAGATGGATAAATAAATTGGTAAAATTTTAATTCAACATCAATTTGAAGCTTATGGTTAAGAGGCTTACTGGCTGATTCATGGGTATTCTGACAGCGAAACAAATACACGTAATGCTGACTGATTTAGAGTTAGTCTTTTAATAGAATCAACAAGAGGCTACCAAACAACCCCTTAGAATATTAGAAAAAGGTAAAAGATGTCATTTTATATATAGAAATAATAACTCGGGAAGAATTCTAGTAACATGTATGTTTATGCTTCGATCAACTGTAGTCTTGTACATCACTATTGGCGACTTAGTTTTAGTAGATAAAAATAGGAGTAATGTATTTAAATAATTCCAATTATTAGTTATTGGCCGATGTCGGTCCAAACTAACGAAATATGTGCTGACGTCCTGTCTTTTAACATATTTTCCATTAGCAGACCCTGACTAACTGAGTACCAACTCCGTTTGTAAGATGATTACGTGGCATGCTTGTGTGTCAAAAACTTCTTAGGTAGCATGCTTGCGTTTCTAAATTTAATATAATATATATATACACACACAGAATCTTACCCCCCCCCCCCCCCGCTCTAAAATAGATACCCAACTCAAGTCGACCACCAACCACCGTCGCTTCACTTAAAGCCAGCCACCAACCACCACCACCGCATTACCTCAAGTTATCTACCAACCCCCATTGATTCAACTCAAGTTGACAGTAACCACCACGTATCATCCACAAACCATCACCCTAAACGACGTCGTTACAAACCTCACCAAAAAAATACCACCGCCACATACCTTAAAGAAGCCAATCTAGATGAAGGAGCGACATGCAATGTGAAAGAAGGGTGGCCAGAACCCTAGCCAACTTCGGCGGAGTTGCATCTAAGGTTCCTGATCGACACCACCACCTCCATCACATGTTTGGGGTTTAAAGGCAGCGACAATGGAGGTGGTGTTGGGAGTTTAAAAGTTCAAAGGCGGTAATGGTGGTGGGTTTTAGGTTGTGTGGGGCAGATGGTAATGATGGTTGGTGGGTGGTAGCAAGTGGTGATGGTGGGGTGGGTGGTGGTAGTGGTGGTGAACGGTTGTGGCAATGGTGGCCGTTGTGGTCAATACGGATCAATTGTAGGGTCAAGACTACTGAGACACAATCAAACCCTGTGTTGCCCGAAGCGTTTATGAAGCTTAGTCCATTTATTCTGGTTTGAACTGCACCATTAGTTAGTCATGAAAGACTTTCTGGTTTGACCTTTCTTTTTATGAGTTTCTCCACGTGCACAAACCCATCTGGATTGGCTTTAGTGATTGGGCCTTGGTAGAATGGGGGTCAAGGAGAATGGATGCATGGTAAGTGATTAAAAGTCACCAAAGGGCTTGTAGCCTCTTAGTATCAAGTGTGTACATGGTGTGTTCTTCCCCATGAGGTTGAGGGTTCGAGTTGAACAGTGTAGATATATAGTAGTATAAAGAGAGAGTGTTTTCTGTTCTAAAAAAAGTGATTTTTTGACAATAAATCATGCTCTCAACTCTACTTGAAGAGTTGAAGCTTAAGCATAAGTAGGGGAAAACACCATGTTAAAGCGCAAACATAATAAATGAACTCTACTCATTTATTTTTGGCATTATGCCGCAACAAATCATTTAAGTTCTAAGTATTATATAACAAGTTTTGTTTCTTAAAGGTGAACAGATAGTATATACATACACGCATACATATATGTATGTATGTATATATGTATGCAAGTATGTTGGGCATCCCGTAATCCTTTGAAGGTAGAAACAGCCAGCAAAAAAGAGCCCGGTAGTATGAAAAAAATTATCTATAACATGTTGAAAACCAACCTTTACAAGCAATCTTTCATGCTATACCTCATGATCTGGACTTTAAGTGATAGCTGCTGTTTATGATCTTCAATGTCTCTTAATACTGAAAGCAGATTGGTCCTATAAGCTTCACACTTGCGTCTAGCACATTCCAGCTCATTGTTAAGTTGTTCGATCTTCCTGTCCTTCTCATCCTGCACAAAACCAGACAACTTATGATCATAATCATGGTATGCGGTGCCGGATCTTGCCAAAATACACATTCGGATTTAAAACAATAAGCGGTATTGATCCAACATCAGGAACACGATAAGCGGTAATAATCAATATATTTGCAATCTTTCATGCAGATCTTGCACAATAAAGTGACATATTTATATTCCAATGCAAGTTCATTCCAAATATTCATTTTCCAATCAACATAGACCCATAGTTATCAAAGGCGTGAGGCGCACTCAAGGCGCTTAGGCTCCGCCTGTGGCCTAGGCGAGAAGCGCAAAAAAAGCGCGGGCCTAAGAAAAAAAAAGCGCAAATAAAAAAATCACCAAATCATTACAAATAACAATCGTCTTATAAAATAATATAAATATAAACTGACTAATTTAGCCTTTGATAAATATGTAGTAGACAAAATCAGTTGATGGTAAATCAATGAGTTGAAGTGTTTATATATTGAAAAATAATTCAATATCTATAAGTGTTATAAAAATATATTAAAAAAAAAAAGATTTGATTGAGACTTAGATATATCTCTATAAATTGGTAAGTGTCGGGGGTCTCTCTGGAAGCAGCCTCTCTATCTGCAAGGATAGAGGAAAGGTTTGCCGACATCCCACCCTCCCCAGACCCTACTCTTAGCCTAGCTAGTTGTGGGATTCACTGGGTAAGGTTGTTGTTGTTGTTGTTCTATAAATTGGTAAGTATTGGTCGATTATATTAGACAGGGATTAGGTTTTAAAAATCAGACCGTGACTTTTTTTATCTAGGAGGGAAAAGCGAGATCTGATGGCTTCTAGGAAATTGGTCGCCTAGGCGGTCAAGGCGATGGCTTTTGATAACTATGCATAGACCTACGTTTTAAAAAGCGCGCTCAAGCGCGAAGCGCACTGAGGCGCCAGGCTCTGCGCCTTATGTAACCCTAGGCGCACCTTGTACAAGAAGCGCAGGAAAAGCGCGATTTTTTGCCAAAAAAAAGCCCCTGAGGCACGCGCTTTTCGTACGGGAGGTGTTTTTATGCTTAAAATTGTTATATATGTAGCTAAAAGGGTTGTTAAATCATGTATAAACCTTATTTGTATCTATATTTTGGGTAAATGATGCTAAAAACCTATAGCATATATAAAAAAATTTATATAATCGTCTTGCGCTTCGCGTACGAAAATCCCACCGCTTTTGCGCTTTCCGCCTCGGGTTTGGACCCCGTCGCTTTAGGGCGCTTCGCGCTTTTTAAAACCAAGACATAGACAATGATTCCAAAATATACTGATAGAAGACACTAGTACTAGCCTGACATCTCTGCTTTCTACCCACCCAGCACCAGTACAAGCACAATGGAAATAGTGTAATTCATAATCAAGGTGAATGTGAACAATTAAAGCTGAACCTTGTGTGATCCTGAGAATCAAGTGACACAGTTTGTGCTCAGTTTAGTTTATGAATAGTCATAGAACCTCTATACGACTATAGTCCTATACATGCTTTTAAATGCAAACTGTGATCAGTTGAGCTTATAAACAGCCATAAATGATACAACCTCTATATGAGCATATGCAAGAGTAGCATGAGGCTTTTAAATGAGTTGGCTCATTAGCACATAACGTTACATTCTCTTGTAAGCTGTTAGCTTCCTACTTGTAATCATTGTTTGTATGTTCTATTCAATTTTGAGGAGTTGCTAGTATCACTCCGCTAACCAAAATACTTAAACGGTTCATCTCTTTTTCCTGGTTAAGGCTAAGTTAATCTCCCATTCTCCCTGGTAGCACCAACCCTAGAATTTCACATTCCTTCCAGAATCTGCTTCTACAAATTAATCTCCTTGATCCTGCCAACCCTAGAATTTGACTTGAATCTAGAGTGATGTGATGGTATTTCCTTTGTGGCTACTTTTATTTGAAACCCTGGTATCGACTCCGCCTTTGGTGGTGGGCCATTAATAAATGAGGTCCAAGCCCAACACCACACAGTCTTGGCCTAGTCAAGCTATCCTTAAGCAGATTGGTGTGGGCCCTGTACTCCCAACTACTTTTGTTTGCCTCATAATCTTCTTTCCTTTTGGTGTATGGGAAGTTTGTAAGTGAAAGGTGACATTGTGTTTTATGGCTTATTCTTCATCTCTTCAAACCAACAAACTTTAGCCTAGGTGGCAAAATAAGTGGGTTGACCCACAAATAGTTCTTTGTCCATTTAGGAGATTGCAAACAGTTCAATATGCTTTGGCATTGTTTAAACTGTTCAACCCATTTCCTTTCTAACTATTCTTTTTTAACATAAAAAGAATGACGAAGTTCTTTTGTTCATTTCAACTAAATCCCCTATTTTACACGTTTGATATGATTATGCTATCAACAAATTATAACCATAAATGAACCATTTTCACATAAATGGGTCAAAATTACTCACTTTAAACCTCTAGCAATGGAACACAACATGAAGAATTCTCCCAAATAGGTCCATGAGGTGTAATATCTTCCTTTGTTTCTCTATTGCCTGTGCTCTTATTATGTGTATAAATGTTCATGATGGAAATTGAGAACTCCCTCAGTTAGTCAGTTGACGCCAAACACAGAATAAAATATAGAGATGATCTGGATAAACCGTTATGGATTGATCAGTGGAAATTGCGGTGTTTCTGATCTTTATCATGCCTTATTAAACTTATTGATCACACTTAACAGATGGACCTTCTAAGGACCTTTTTATTTTTTAGTACAATGTTCCATTTCCTCTTACAGAAATTGTCTACATCTCGAAGCAAAGAGAAGGTTGGTTAAATCATAACTAACTACTGGCCTTTAGAACATCTTGACTCTTTATCAGTAAAAAAATAAGCAAGCAAGCTGATCAAGTGCAACCATAGCAACAAATTGTACAAAATACCTCCTTCTAAGCAAGCCTATATAAGTCACATGTTTCACTGACTCACTGCTTACACGTTGAGGCCACATAGGTGAGAGATGAAAGAAAACTACTTTAGCATCATATGAAGAAAACACCAGATATCAAAAGAAAGCTAACAAGAAACTAACCTCTGATATATTCTGGTCCAAACTTCCATGGTGATTTACAGTATTCCTTTTTGTCAGTGTTCCATTACTTCTTGAGTCTTCCCTGCTACGCCCATTAACCATAACTCGTCCTTCGTTTTTGCTGCCATGGCAACTTTCCTTGCAGCCTCTTCCAATGCAGATATGGCTACATTATATGCATCAACAGACTCAGCCCCTTCTTCTACAAATTTAAAAGCCTCGTGTCTAAGGGTATTATATCTGACAGTATGCGACTCCAGATAACTAGAAAACGCATCATTAACTCGTTCTTCAAGTATAACACTGCTCTTGGCATTTACTGTCCATCGCTTTAAAATGTAACCGGAGGGAAGGGTAAGGACATTTGTCACTCTAAAAACTGCCAACACATGTCTGCATAGAAGACCTGAAAACTCAAACATACAGCAGCTACAAGTAGCTCTCATTTCTAGAACATTGAACTTTACATGGTAACATTTGTTGTCCTCTTCAAATTTTGATACTTGATAGGTCGTGACCTCACCATCATCCTCTACTTTTGATGCCATAAGAGTAAGCGTCTCAACCAACTCCTCCTGAAATCTCAAGAATATCTTTCGTGTGTAAAGTTCAGATGCTTGTTTCTCCATGGGGGAAGGAGTCCGCAAAGGAGGGAGGGTGTTCATTGTATCATAATCCGCTTTAACTTCTTTTTCATTACGGCTCTCTAATGCTTTCTCATACAACTTAACAAACTGGTTTAAAGTAGTCGATGCATTTACATATCCATCAAAATAGGAGTTCATGCTATCACTGCGTTGCGTTATAGACATCTCAGCAAAAAATGTATCACGTAAGTACACAGGGACCCATTGTTTGCGTGAGGAGTATATTGCTTGAAGCCACTCATGATCCCTAAGCTCATATTTATCAACAAGAGGCAACCAACAGGCTTCGAATTCATCAATCGAGTCAGGTAAGTTCACACATTTATGGAAGTCTGCTTCAAAATTCGGGTACTGAAGAAACACATGGGATAGCTTCTCCTGACACTTCTTGAAGATGTGCCACTTGCAGAAGCGATGGCGGTGTCCGGAAAAACATGCATAATGGCTGACTGTATGACAGGGTCATGATCTGTAGTGATTGACACTGGAGGTGGCCAGACATTGCTGAAACCCAAGTCTCAAACAGCCATATGAATGAGGACTCAGACTCATTTAAGAGAAACGCACAGCCGAATAGCACAGGCTGCCCATGATGATTGATCCCCGTAAAAGGTGCAAAAGGCAAACGGTATCTGTTTGATCTGTAAGTGGTGTCAAATGTGACAGTATCCCCAAAGTAAGTGTAGTTCTCCCTTGCCTTTGCATCAGCCCAAAAAACATTACCCGCACACTGTTCATCATCCCCCTGAACAGCATAGAAGAACGATGGATTATCTGCACGCATTTGCCTCAAATAATCAAGTAAAAGTTGTATATCTCCTTCTAAACTCCTTTGGCGATTATTCCTCATGTAATTCCTACAATCCACCTCTGTGAATCCAACTTTACTAATACCACCATACTCTTTAATCAAAGCCGACATTATCCTCCGCGGACCCATCCCAGCAGCTTGCAAAGTATCAATCAACGTCTTCGCAGGACCAGAGATTTGTCGGTGAGAGCGTAAACAATGAACCTGATCCGGCGGAACCAACTCATGATTATGCTCTTTCACAAACGTCGACACAACCCACTTCCCCGAATCCTGAATCTTCACCGACATCGACGCTTTACACCCTACACGAGTCACCGTTCGCGGACGCTTAATCTCCCTATACTTCGTCCGCTTCTCATTTAAATTACGAAACCCTTCTTTCGCACAAACAAACGACCTCTGGATAATAGCACCATCCTTCCTAGACCTACGAGACGAGCTAACACGCGTACTAAACCCGACACGACGAGCATACGAGTTATAAAAGCCCTTCGCCGCCTCTTCCGACTCAAACTCCATCCCTTCACACGGTTCAAGACCTAAATCCCTTTCCGGAACATAACCTAAACTATCCATAAAAAAACTCCCACTCCCATTCCCAGTAATGCTCCCCATATTAATACCGGCAGACGGCGAATCATCGGTCAAGTCATCATCATCAATAATAGCTACTGATTCATCCCCACCTCCCCCAATTCCAATCCAATCCCAATATCAAATTCAATAATCTCATTTTCCATATTAAATCTAGGTCAAGTTCAAAAGTTTATAAGGTTAATAATCAAGATTCATGACAGAAACCAAGTGAATTACTTACCAGCATCATTACACATGGGTTGAACAATAAACAATAAATAATGAACAATTGAAGATCGTATTAGGGTTTCTTCTAATGTTGTTTGTGGGTCTTTTTTGGTATTGGTTTTGTTGGATTTTGTTAATGTTTTATTCGTAAAATGCAGGGGAAAGAGTATATGTTGTTGTTGCTACCTTTGGGATGATCATGTAATAATTATAGTGTTTAATGAGTTATTATTAGGGTTGTACTTTGCTTTATATGAGTCTTGATATGGTATGGTACGGTACGGGACAGGATTTAGGAATCATATACCTCTTAATTAGAAAGCATATGCTCTGGCTTACATCACACACTAATAGAAAACTGTCACATACCCCGGAATGTGAGGTCACATAATGTATGAAACCCACCCAGCTATGGTATATGTATGCATCAATGGTTTTTAATTAAGGTTGATCGTACCTATGTGTATGTATGTTATTATGGTATGTGTAATCATGTAATGACTAAAACTTTAGTAATGGATTAGTTGATCCGGAGATTATTG
The DNA here is from genome assembly GCA_030844895.1 of Ambrosia x helenae. Lineage (NCBI taxonomy): Eukaryota > Viridiplantae > Streptophyta > Magnoliopsida > Asterales > Asteraceae > Ambrosia > Ambrosia x helenae. The sequence continues at coordinate 48,957 of JAUTDX010001900.1, forward strand.
AGATATATTATGATTGGTTTTATAAAGTTGAATGTAGAATGTCTCATAGTTGTGAGGTATTAAGATTGAAGTATTGTGTGGACGTAAATGAGATATCGTCTTGTACAATAAGTTCTGCATGAATTGATAAAGGACAAAGTATACTGGTAGTTGTGAACTGGTATGCTTTATGTTTGTTAGGTTTTGGTGAATTTCGGTCCAACTAGTTGATAGGGATTATAGTTAGACTAGGTTTGGATTATTTTTTTCAATTTTCCCAACATAGCAATATATGTAAACCGAGTTGATGGTCGGATTAAGTAGCTCTATACTTTTCCTTTCTTAGTGACCATTGAAAAAACAAAATGAATAGCGAAATGGTGCCATGTACCTCCCACTTCTTCACAAGTGGTGTGTGCGATTAGTGTGACTCAAGATAGAAAAACTAGTGAATTAGAAGGCGATGAGGAGACAACTTTAGATAGAAGTTGGCTTAAATGAAAATTCGGACGGAAACGTTTTAGAAATGAAATAATTAACATGGACGATTGGAATTGGGATATAAAATCTCTATGAAATATAAAATCTAATGATAAAAGTTGGTCAAAATAATGTTATTATGCATACATTTTCTTTTTTACCCTTTATTTTTGTAATTTATATTTTAGCTCATGCTTTTGTAATTTATATCTTTGGCCTATGTGTTTTATACCCTTCAAGTTTTAAACTTTGCATTTTTCTCATTGCACTATTACACCCTCAAGTTTTAAAATTTACATGTTTACCCCTTTTACTATTACTCCATTTTTACCACCACCCCCTCAATTTTTAAACTTTATGTTTTTACTCCTTGCACTGTTACTTCAATTTTACACCTCAACTTTTAAAATTTCATATGGTTAACACAATGTACCCGCGTCACAATGTGACATCTAATTGCTAGTTTGTTTACAAAACTTTAACTAAAGTATTTTCTTTAACTAAAAGTATTTTTCTGGGTCACAGATTGGATCCAAGGCCCAAGCCCACCAACAGTAAATAACTTTTTGCTAGCCTTCGTCTTATAGTTGCTGACGTACCATGTAAGTGAAAACCTAGCAAAAAACCGGCAATAATTGTTTGTATTAATCAATAAAAATAATCATCATACAGTTAGTAATCATACACCAGAACCTTCTCACCTTAACACCAAGGTACCAAAAATGAAGCACAAGATATATAATGATAGATGCTACCAAACTACATTGTAAATATATATACATACGTATACATATGTATATATATGTCAGTAAACCGTCACACATTCATTATTATTGGGCCTATACATGTCTGGAACAAGTTGCTTAGAACAGGCTGGACTTCGCGGGAAGTGTGCTCACAACGCACCAACTCTACAAGCAGCGGGAACAGTGTAGACGCATACCTCCTAAACCGCTCCTTGTCTGCTTCATTTAGAACCTTCAATGCTGACACGAGCAATGACGTTCTTGCCCCTAACTCGTCCCTCACTGCTGAATTCAATGGGAGGGTCCAGTGAACTGTTTTCTGCTGCTGCTGTTGCTGCTGTTCCAATTTACAACAGGATAGGTACATTTTAATAATTTTTTGGCATGTTGAAAATAGTTGTGCTTCTATACCCATCTCCTCTGACAAAGATAAGTCACTTGTCAGTAAATGGTGCAATAGGTTGAGTATGTTTTGATAAGATTCGTTCTCAAAGTGTACTACAGGTGGGTCTGAGATCTCGAGGATGGAGCATGCTCTTTGAAGCTTTAGATGTAGGCCCGTGTTTGAGCTTAAATCATGAGCATGACTCACCGTCTGTGAGAATAATTCAAGCACAATCTTCACACTTGAGGCCTTAAGCAAGTGCTGCTGCATATTGTAGATATCAGTTGTCACCTGCAAACAGAAGAAAGAAGCAATGATATCTCTTTTTCTAGCTAGAGATGGCAACTTCTACAGAGGCGGTTTAAGGATCGCATGTATGTACAAATATTAGCTTAAGGAAAACAGGTTACATGTTGCCAAAAATAAACTTTCAATACATAAGACCTACTCATATAGACACTAATTATCTGTTACATTATTTATATGTATTAGCTCAGATGTAGCCCAATAGGCCTTAGGGTATAGTTTAGAAGTGATTCCCAGTTTCCCACCTCTACATATACAGCTCCATTACATTGTATTAGATCTAGCATGGCAAGGTTATGTTTTGGTGTATAAATATACAATAATGTTAAATCCATAGTTCCATCAAGTTTGTGATTACATTATTTAGAAAGCTTTGAACAAAAATGCACCAGGTCAGCCATTAACAGTAGAGAGAGAAAGAAGAGAGAGAGAGAACCTGCATGATAAGTAGTTGAGTAGATATATGAGTTTTCATTCTTGAAACAACATATCCTGCAGTCTGTAAGTTGTCATCGTCATAATCTTCAATTGCGCCATTACTACTGGTCATTGTCGTCTCTCCCTCATCATCATCGTCATCATAAAAGGAGGATTGAGCAACACTAGGCATGCCAATGTCAATCCTATCCATTATTTTTAAAAGTTTTAGGAAACTAGGCAACAATGAAGCTGCTGTTTCTTTCAAAGACAAAAAAATGCATGACCACTCGTCTTCAGTGAGCATGCCTCCCAAGTCACCAACCAAACGCATCAATCCAGATACTCCACTTCTAGCAGAGCCTTGACCTGTATTTTCAACAATCCAGCCACTAGTGATACTACTGCCCCTAAATGTACCCTCATCACACCAAAAAAGTTGATAAATAAATCTACTAAACACCGAGTTGCCACAGAACAAGTGTCAGAATCCCAGCAGCTACTTTTTGGTGAAGACTGGTCTTTATCTTCCTTGTTGTCCCCACTCACATTTTTGAAAATTGGAAAAATTACCGAATTGATAACAGTAATCCAAAATGAGCGTGAAAACACATGGCCATGGTCCTTCAAAATGTTGAAAAGCACTTCCAAAGAACTCTTTCGGATAGCTAATCTAGGATCAGATGTTAACAAAGAGAGCCCTGAAACAGTAAACATATAAATACAATCTGAGAATACGTATCCCGGGGTTCTATAACCAGCAGAGAACATTTAGTATTAATTAGGAAAAGGAAAACAAGTCGACACTTCTTCAAAGACAAATTTGGTTCCTGCCAGAGATTTGAAGAATAGCATATTACCGGTAACTGATAAGTTGAAGAAGTTCAGTTTACCATAAGAAGTTTCTTTTTAAGTTGACCAACTACAGCAACCATGTTGAGGTCAAAACAGTCAGGAAACAGGTCATTTTTGGTACAAGTCAAAGATCAGATTGGGTTGACCCACAAACACTCTTTTGTCCACGTTTATTATGTATTAGTAATTAACTGATGTGTTATTGAAGATAACGAAAATAATAAATGTTACAATAGCAATATCTTTGAGTAAATGATTTAGGAAGTTGTACGCAACATGTATATAGTATCAACCCATTTCACCTCACCTACCTATTCCCCTTTTAGCTTATTTTTATATCGAAGGACTATTTGGAATGGGAATGGATGAAGCGGGGTGGAGGAATGGTCAACTCTTAAACTATGTGACACATTTTGAGCAAAAGAAAAAGATATATATCCAAATCGGCCCGTTTCAAAATGAAATGGGTCGGAATTTTCACCTCTAGATTAAATAAAAGCAATAGAGAAATGGGTCTTGTCAGATGCATTAGTAAATTACCACTTAGCAAAGGAATCCAATAGGAAGCATACTCGTCTGTATCCATTAAATTTTCTCCATCAGCTTCCTTCACCACTGGAACACTTGAATCATCAGCAGCAGCAGTATTTTCTGTGTTGCAGATAAGGCCCCCTTCGGCAAGCTTGACAGCACAGAAGCGGAGAAATGCGATGGCATTTAGGCTTACATCACTGTCAAATCTGCTATTGGTGAAAGTGATGAGACATCTAACGCAATCAGTAAAAGTTGCAGTCTCTGTCTCAGTTATATAAGGAAAATATTCCCGTACTATTTTCTCCATCGTCTCAAATGCCAACACCACAACATTCTTCCTTTCATCAGCAGCAGCAGCAGTTAATGCCTATCAACAAAACATACTGTGTAAGAATGAAAGATTGTGTACATACTACAACTGTTGAACACAGTGTTGCACATATCCCCACTGGTCATTAGTTTATTCTGTACACAACAGCCTTCTAAAGGAACTGAGATCTGTCATAGCAATCTCTAAATCTATATTCTCAGAATTGTAAACTGATGATAGCCTGCCTATTTATATTTTCCTTTTTTGGTGAACTAATGACAGAGGTCACCAAATTCAATTGAGGAAGCAACCTCCACTTTATGTTTCTGGATTCGATTTTAGAATATTTCATTCAAGTAATCAGGTTATTGACATATAATATTGTACTGGTTTGAACAATATGAGAATAATCCAGATTCCAGATGTTGATGTTTACACTTAAAATTTGTCAAATTCAGATTGGTTGTCAGTTTCTTAATCAAATTAAAACATGAAAAACTCCGATATAACTCTAACCATTTGGTGACCTAGCTTCAGAGTTCAGCTACTGTTATGTAGATAGACACACCCATCCAGTCCACTCTCTTTCCTATAATTACCGAGCACTGTGCCTTACTGCCTTAGCCATATGTGTTACATGCAATGGCAGGTACAGACTTGTATAAAAATCCTCAAGTTTCTTAAAACGCACCAATTTAAGTAAAAATGTGGTCAACAAGTGTGCCCTTGAAATCCTCCTAGAACTACTATAAATCAAGTTGTCAGGAAAAAGAACAGTTTCTCAAAATCTGAACTAAGCTCTCCATATTCTAAGACTTAAAGAAATTAGCAGCCTCAACTTTTTTCTGGCGCTTATAGCAACTAGTGTCTAGTAGGTAATATTTTCTAATAATGACTGAATAGTTTGGAGTGGGCAAAGTTCAGAATCTATCATGTGTTTAACAGAACACGTAAGTTAGATTCCAGTTATGATTTTAGAGTACAGTGACATGAATGAAGAATGTGACACCAGCTAAAAATAGCAAGGAAAGCATAAAAATCATACCATGAAAACGCTTTTCCAACCAGATTTTACGTTACCGACGCGGCTCAGGATCATTTGTGAGAGGCAGCGAACTATTAATTCCCTGATTTCAACAGAGTTGCTTTTCTGCATGACTATCACAAAAGGTCTCAAAAACTCATTTGGAAGTTGTAGTTTGCTAGCTCTTCTCTCTCAAGGAACTTCATAGACAGCTGACGCAACGAATCCATGACAAAGATAGCAACTGACAGGTTTTCTGACAAACCAACTGAAACAAAGAAATCTGAAAGAACACTCCAAATGCGAGACCACACCAATCTGATACGGTTCATGTTGTAGTGCCTGAAGAAAATTCAAATGAGCTGATGTGTGAAATTCATATAGAAAAAATTTTGAACTGAAAATGTAATCTATTATCCTTTGCAAGGTATACTCAGGGTTGTAAAAGTCGGCCTAGGCGAGACAAAATACAGGAAATAAGCCCTAGGCGGGGTCCTAGGCGTTTTGGGGATTAGGCGGTCCTAGGCGCTGGTTTTTTTTTTTAAATTCCACAAATTTCTAAGTATTCCTAAGTATTATGTGTATATATCTAAGTATTCTGTGTCATATCTTAACGTATTTTCAAAAAAACACCTAAATCTGTGTAAAAATTTCCAAAAACGCCTAATTCCGCCTAGTCCCGAGGCTAGACCCCACCAACTGCCTAGCGCCTTCTACAACCTTGGGTATACTATGTGCAACAAGCTTATCCAGAATGCCTTTCCAACCGCCGCTGCCTACTATACTTTTATGCGTCATAATATACCATCTTAAAAAGTAAAAGTATAGTCGCAAAATAACCATGCTTAAAAAAACCTACTTATTTAGACACTGCAACAACTAACTTTGTCACAAAATTATAGACATGATCTTTCTTATCAATCAATAACCTAAACCTGTGACAAGTCATACAAGTAACCAAACCAAACTAAGAATATTGACAGAGATTTGAGCAACAATATGTGTGTGCGTATTTTATTGGAGATACAAGGTTAGGATCTTACGCAACTTCAACTATTTTCGTCAAACTGAAGACCCGAGGATCCGTTGGGGATTGCAACTCAGACATGGAAACTTTGCAAAGGGCTTTCACAAAAGCAACTATTGCTTCGCTATCTAACCTTTGGCTGTGAGCAAAAATATGATTAAGCTCAAAATTTCCTATCTGTTCAAGCAGGTTCAAATTTGAAATGAAGCTACTAATTTGATCTGGGGTCACCAGTCCCGATGTATTGGCTCCTAGAGAAGTGCTGTCATATGAGCTGCCTCTAACAACAGCCATCACAACTGAATTCTGGAGGGTTCCTTTCTTTTTTAAGGATGGAATGTTGGACTTGAGTGATTTGTCCTCCGTTGTTTCAACATTTGATCCGCTTAAAAAGGAGGCATCAGACGGAGCACCCTCTCCCAGTAGTTGCAAATGCTCAAATCGAGACAGACAAGTCAATATATGTTCCCAAGAATCCTGAAGATAATTCCCGTCTTCTATGGCAATTGCTATTATTGCCTACCAATTAAAATAACACTTACAGGTCAGACGCAAGTCTATCTATAAGTCATTATTATAGAATGTAAACCTGAGCAAAATATAAGTCTCTGTGATTTTCACAGATAAATCATTCAAACTTTTAACATTCTACAGAAGAAAAAAAGATGACTACCTTGACAGCATCAACATTTTTTTTGCTTCATATCTGCTGCACAATGAAGGTATGTAAATTTTGCAACGGTGGTGACAAATGCATCTCTCTGTGTCTGCATACCCATTACAGCTGTGACATGCACAGCATGCCAACCCCCTGTAAGCAATAATTGGTAGCTGCTCTATCATCACTCTGGTCCAGAGTCACACTGAAGGCAGCAAGCATTGGGCCCCAGCAGACTTCTACCATAAACCTCAATATTGCTGCATCTGCAACAGCATAATAAGTAGACCTGCAAGAGAGAAATGTCAAATGTTACAAGAAGTAATAACCCTTTTCTTTAACCAGGAAAACGACCTTATTACATGTTCATGATTGTTTTAAAGTTGGCAGTAAGGAACTGCAAGCATTAAATTTTGTTAGAAAGGGTGGTTTAAAGTTTAAACCATCCCTACAACATTTGCCCTACAACGGTCTATGAAGTAATTCGTTCTATTACTGTATTTAGAATCATAAAATATCAATTAAAACTGTGGTATTGTATTACTCTGATTTCCTGATTTTTCCTTGAACTGCTCTTGGATGTGCTTTATTAGGGCTCCATTCGCACCCAAGGGTTTTTCCTCTGTCTGCTTCCAGACAAGATTAAGTATACCATCCAAGCCCAGTAATCTATTAACACTGTTTGTCTGCTTGCTCTGTGGTACTGAAGTATCAGCTTTCATCTTTATTTCATTCTTCACGATTTGATCATAGAGGGCGCCTAAAATTTCTTCAGGTAAGTCCTTACCATCATCAATCCCGCGGTTGTTGCGGATAAAGTCAGCTTTGCTCATCTTACATATAAACCAGCACTGGATAGTCAGATAAGGTCTAAATAATCAAGGTGACATGTAATGAATAACTTTTGTAGTTCAGTCAAAAGTCGAAAGATAACTATTTATTAGTACAGCACATCAAGCTATTCTGTCTGGAGCACGAATACATGGTTTGAAACACGAAGCGGATATACTTTTCTCAATTACACTCTATTTATTCAGTCCTGGTAATGCACCGCTTCGATGACATTGTTCCTATTTGGTTACCTTTTAAGAATATTTTACCATATTAGTTTTGTTAACATTTGCTTGAAGCAGGAATTTTGAAATCTTCTTAATTCCTATCAAGCAGAGAGTAGCCAATAATGAATATACCCAACCCATATCAAATGGCTTTTGAACCAAGTAACAGAACATCAGAAATAAAATAATATCACATAATAAATTTGGTAAATCTCACCTTGTCTTTCACCATGCTGTTATGGGCATCTGTATTCAGCATTATCACAGAATAGGCAAGCACATAAGCTGTATCGGCACTGGTAAATGAATTAGTGTTGCACTTTACAATAGCGCTCTGCAAATTTCTCCATGATACGATCAATTTTCTGGGCCTCACCAGGCAATCTAAAAACCCTTAGAAAAATTAATTGCCTCACCAAAGTCCATTCCATCAAACTTAAAGGAATCCACATAAGCATGCATTACCTTCAATGAGAAATCTTCCCTTTCACCCAAATAGTCACCAATCACAGTCTCATTCAGACCAGATGTATTCTTTAAAAACAACGCAACTGCTTCAGGCGTTGCATCAATTTTTTTGTTACTTATCAGGAACTCAATACCCTTGGAAGGTTTTCTATTGAATAGGGAAATACCTTTCTGCAATAATAACAAGGTGAAAGTTTTAGTACGCAATGAT
>JAUTDX010001901.1:0-83648 GCA_030844895.1 Ambrosia x helenae
AACATTAAATGATGAATGGGCCTCTCTATACCCTTAGCACCATCATCTCCATGATGCTCCTACCCCACACTGACGTAACAGCTAAGATGGAGGACTATTATAGAAGATGTGCCTCCTCCACACCTAATAGTCTAATAGCCATAATTCATCTAAATATCGTGTTTGTCATTGTCTCATTGATCAGATCGATAAATGGTCAAACATAATTAATTCCATCTTAAATTTGTTACAGGACTTGGTTCGTTGTACATACATGCATGGTGGGAGTTTTCACACCCTTAAGGTCTGGGTTCGATCCCTGCCTTGTACGGTTTCTCCCTTCCACTGAGGATTTTACTGAGGGAGAACCCCGATCCTGGGTGGACGGGTTACATGTACAGGCATGTCCCGGGGTGTAAGCGGAGCTCCACCGCCATCACCAATAGCCGTTTCAAAAAAATAGTTTAGGTTAAAGAGATGTATGTATGTATGTATCTCTAGCATAGTATATTTTATTGCATAAAATAAAGGTGGGAGTCAACCATTTTAGATGCCCCCTCCCCAAATTAAATTTTTTTTTTTTTTTTTGGAAGGCTAATTTCATTAAAACAGAGCGCCCGGACGATAATCTCTAAGATAGAGACTACCGGGAACCGGAAAGAATTACATCAACGGAAAAGAAAAATTACACCAATTTCGCCAATCTATGCTAACCTCTTTATGCCTATACTTGAACCACAAATACGTCATCGACTTGACATCCGAAAACAAAGAGCAATGCTAACCTCCAAACCGTTGAATATCTTATCGTTCTAGCCTTCCACAATCGCCAACAAGCGGCAATGACTATGCCATAGATAACTTCCTTCTTTTTCGTAGTTATGGGTAAACCATCCATGATGCTCAACACATCCGCAATAGAGAAAACGAAAAAACGAGGGATGTTACACCAGTTTGCTATAGCATCCAAAGCGCACCCACAATTCGGCAACCCGTAAACAAGTGATCAACCGTTTCTCCACAATCGCCACAAAGATCACACAACTCGTTTTCAAAATACACGTGACGACGAGTAAGAGCCTCTTTGGTAGGGATACGATTCATGCTAGCTCTCCACATAAAGATATTGCATTTGCGCGGAATCCACTTACACCATTGAAAAACATTATTATCCTCCGTTTGTATGTTTCGTTTCAGCCACTTGCGCATCTCCTGAACGGTGTGTACGTATCTGCAGCACCAGCGCACCAGATCCAGCCATCCTTCTGATCAGACAAATGAACTGCAGCCAGAAGCGATGGCAAGAAATCAGCTCCTCCCTTTCCATATCTGTTTCCGGTAATGTTTCCAGTCCCAACTCACAATGTTACGATCGCTGCTTCCAGTTAATCGTTTAGAAACATAGCACGTTATTTTGTTCTAACCGGAAGAGATTGGGGAAAACGATCTTCAAAGGATCCGTAGTTAACCAAGGATCGATCCAGAATTTAATATCCGACCCATCTCCCACTATGCCTCTAAACAGATTCATAAATGCGCTACCATCCACTTTAAGCTTATACCCGGCTCGAACCAAGTTAGACCACGCACCTGGAAAACGATAATTACATTGGATAGACTCCCACCTTCTAGGCGAAGCATGAATTGCGTCCACAACTTTCCTCCAAAGAGTGTCATTAGAAAGCCTGTAAACGCCATAACCACTTCAACATGAGCGCTAAATATTGTCTTCCAGATTCGAGAGCCCCAACCCACCGTCCTTAATGTGTCTCGTGACTTTATCCCAGGCGACCCAATGGATTTTTATTCTTCTCGTCACAACCACCCCATAGAAAGCGCTTAATTATCACCTCCAACTTGTTTATGACCGCCACAGGAGCTTTATACAAGGAGAAGTAATACATAGGTAAGCTTTCCAATACCGATTTAATAAGGGTCACCCTACCCGCCATAGAAACAATAGCCGCCTTCCAGGAAGACAAACGTTTCCTGAATATATCTATAATAGGATCCCAATTGCTAATCCGGTTTCATATTAGCGCCTACAACAATGCCCAGATATTTAAACGGAACAGACCCGGGCTTACACCCAAACCGCTAGCGAACTGTTGCACCTCCTCGGCTCCCCTTCCTAAACCGAACAAGTTGGACTTGTTCAAGTTTATTCGGAACCCGAACATAAATGGAAAATGCGAAGAATTCTTCGAACCGCATTCAAGTTACCAATGGACCATTCACCCATCACCAGGGCGTCGTCAGCATATAGCAAGTGAGAAACCACGGGACCATCGGTGTTAAACCGCACACCATGAAAACATACCATTGTCGCAGGCCGTTCTAATCAACGAGGATAAACCTTCCATGACGATCAAAATAAGAAAGGAGAAACTGGTCACCTTGACGAATCCCCTTCTGGCAACTAAACTCGAACGTTGGCGAACCGTTAACTAACACCGAAGAACGAGCCGAGCTAAGAACCCCTTCAATCCAATTACACCATCTAGTTGGGAAATTCATTTGTTGCATCACCGAAATTAAAAAACTCCAGTTAACGTTGTCGTACGCTTTCTCGAAGTCAATCTTCAAGAAAAATAAATCTCTCCCAGTCTTCTTAGCCCAAGACAATATCTCATTAATAATAAGCGGCCGTCCAGAATGTACCTCCCGGCCAAAAACGCTGACTGGGTCTCGTGAATAATGCTGCCCAACACCTTTTTAATGCGGTTAGCAAGGATTTTAGAAATCACCTTACTAATCACACCAATCAAAGTAATGGGGCGATACTCATTCAAGGTCACCGGTCTTTAGTCTTGGGGATAAGGGTGATGAACGATGACCCAACACCCACGTCCGATTTTACCTGTATCAAAGAATTCCTGCAACACTTTAATAAAATCGTTAGCAAAAAGCGGCCAAAACCGCTTGATAAACCGGAAGTTAAAACCATCCGGCCAGGCGCCTTGTCGCTACCGCACTCGAAAACTGCCAACTTAATTTCAGCTTCAGAAAACGGGATGATCAAACCCTCGGCTTCCATCTCATTCAGCTTTTTCAAACCGACACAATCCAACTCGGGTCTAACCGGCATATCTTCGATAAAACGAGTTCTAAAAAAGCTGCACACAGTTTTCTTCACTTCGGTCGGTTTAAATATCCATTTCCCGTCCACACTTAGACCCGAATACTATTGGTAACCCTCCTCATTTAACACAACCATGAAAAAAACTAGTGTTCTCGTCACCTTCTTTGGCCCAACGAATCCTAGCTCTTTGTTTAACGTCTCTCTTAGCCAAATCCTCCACCTCCTGTAAGCGATTAATGGCTTCTTCAAACACCCAAGTTTCGGCTTCGGTCCAATCTCTATAATCTAAAACTTCGTCCAAATCCCGTATTTCAGCTTTCAAATTATCCTCCTCCTCCGTTTCTAACAGCGACCATTTCTTTTTCCATTCCACAATCTTGTTTTTCAAAAGCCTGAATTTATTTTGTAAACCAATTGAGCCGATCGACGTAAATCATGCCCTCTCGTGCCACGTGTTCCTACAATATCCGTTCAATCATTGGGCCTATAACTTGTACCCATTGCGTTTAAACTGGGTCTGTTTGGTACGAGGTAATGGAATGAGAGGGGATGGAATGGACGAGGGAATGGAATGGACAAGGTAATGGAATGGATCATTACCATTCCATGTCTTGTTTGGTTGACATGGGAGAATGAACAAAACATTATTTTGTGTTGTTGGATAGGCAAGAAAAGATGATGGAATAAATTCGGTGGTGAGTGGCGGTGGTGGGTGATGGTCAGGGGCGATGATGGTGGGTGGTGATATGTGGTGGTAGCAGCGTTGGTGGGTGGCGGGGGCGGGGCGGCGGTGGCGGTGGTGACGGTGGAGGTGAATTTTTTGTGATGATGGGTGTGCGACGATGGTGAGTAGTGGCGGTGGGGTGGGTGATGGTTTGGTGGTGGTGGGTAGTGACGGCGGTGGTGGGTGGTGGCAATGGTGGCAATTGATGGCGGTGATGGTGGGTGGGTGACGATGGTTAGTAGTGGTAATGTGTGGTGGTGGCGGCGGAGTGGGTGGGTAACGGAAACTGTGGTTGGTGGCGGCGACGACGACGGTGGTGAGTGGTGGCGGTGGATGGGTGACGGTAGTGGGCGGCAGTGGTTGGTGGCGGCCGACGACGGTGGTGGGTGGTGGCGATGACGATGGTGGGTGGTGACGGCGGTGGTGGTGGGTGGTGGGTATGGTGTTGTTAGTAAAGGGTGAATGAGGGATGAAATGAAAAAAAAAACATGGGGGGTAGATGGAATGGTTTTGAGGGAATGGAATGCCTTGTGGAATGGGGGATTCCCATTCCTTTAACTAACCAAACACACCATTTTTCATTACCTCGTAATGATTCATTCCATTCCCTCTTCATCCATCATACCAAACACTACCTATACGGAATACATTTTATAGGTCAATGTAAAATTTGGTAACTTACTTGGTAACAATGCTTATTTTAATAGATTTTCCTGATTTATAAATGTTTATTTGCAATTCGAATGTATGATGAGTGTTCAGGAGATCTTACAAACCATTTTTATAGCTTAATATTTAGGGAATGGAAAGGTAAAACTCTATATAACTAGTTAAATTTACTCATATAATCACGGTTATTTTCCTAACCAACACGTTTTTGTACCCCTGACATTTGATACCTTTGGCTCCTTAGCACCGGAAGCCATCCGTTTCCTGACCAGAGTCCAACGGGTTATCCATAGCAGTGTCTCGACTCCGTGGGGGCATGGGTTCGTGTTTAGTAGGTTAGGGTTTGCGGTCCAGAAAGGGGTTGCGGCGCAGCTTGTTGCCCGCCTGCCCGCTATCTTGATGTAATTTTTTGCGGTTATGTGTTAATGATTATGTGACTGTTTTAGCGTGAAAAAAAAAAGTATTCTAACAAAAAATTATATAATGAGAAACCACCACCAAATTTATCCGAAAAAATCCAGATAAATATATTAAAAATCACTTAAAATTCAGATATAATTAAAAGTCACTAAGTTGAACCAAATATAATTTGGGTTAATCAGTTAAAGTAGAATAACCGAATAACTATTGCTGATTAACCAGAACCCGATTCGAGTAGATATTTCCAACAAACGAGTAAAATTAAATAATAAGAAAATTAGGTCAAACAAATGTATTACGTAGCCGCTGTCCGTCTCCTGGGATCCACCTCTTCACCGCAAACTCATACTCAGCCACATACTTTCATATTTTTTTTTCCTAATATTCCATTTTTAATGAAACAACAAACAAAACTAGTGCACATAATAAAATATTAGAAATATGTTATCCTCTCTTAAATGTTAAATAAAAATATATCTAACGTATTGTGAGTAAATATATAAATAACACTGGATAATAACTTTACCAACTTATATCGCAAAATAATATAGATACGAGTATACTTCATTGGAATTATACGTATATTTTATATATACATTCTAAATTACAGGTGTATACTTTTATACTTTGTATTGTATTTATTTACTAAACTTTGGGAAGTTTATGTATATTTCAAAAGCTTGGAAGGTTTACCTATTTATTTGTTTATTAAACGAGTAGATTAATTTAAATGAGATTTTATTCTCATTTAGCTAAAAGAATGCAGTCATGCACACACATACGTGACCATAATTTAAATATTGTTAATAATACCAATTAAAGCCAAAAGAGTGAACTTTAAACATGTAAAAGATAAATATAGTATTACAAATTTACAATCAACTCGTAAGAATATTATGTTTATATTAAAACTAAAAAACGAAAAAAAAAATATAGAAATTCATATATACTATACATATGTTTTTATTAATGGTGGCTTAAAGTAGATCATACATATTTGGTCAGCCTTAGCTCAAGCGTAACCGAATTAAATTGAATTTCGATATGTTTATGATATATGTACTTATGTAGAATGAATTAATGATAAAAGTTAATTGAGTTAAGCCCAAAATATAAACCGCGCGTGTAATATTTGGAAATATTAAATATAAAAGTCGCAAATTCTAAAGGCATAAAGGACATTATTTGAAACTTGATATATATACGCTATATTGTGCTTATAATAGAATTCGGGTTTTTGAGTTGAACCAAATTAGAAACATAGAAACCGAAAACCGATTCGGGTTACAACCGAACAGAAACTCAAGTTAGTTATCCAATTTTAGTTTCAAATTTTAATATAAATCGATTTTAATCAAATAATGAACACTCTACTTTAATGGTTATCCCTTTCACTAACTAAAAATATATAACAAAAGATAACTTTTTATAATGTTGTTCTAGGATAAGAAGTAGTAGTGGAGGTGGGTGGTGAGTATGGTGACCTTCTTGGTTGCCCCACCTTTTCATATATGTTACAAAACAGCAATATACAATCTATATATATACTCTTAGGGGCATTTTCGTCATCTTAGAACATGCTAAATATAGTATAAAGACCCTCTTCACAACCTTCATACCCTAGCAATATCAAACCACCAACCAAAACAAAAACTTTCAACTCTCTTATTATTATTTTCTATCTAAATTTACTCAAACCATATTACAGTGATGCCAAGAGTATACCCTAAAGCAGTTATTCCAACACAAGTTTCCTTAGATAAGCAACAATTGTTCACTGAATCTAATTCTATCACTGGTCGGATCAATCTTAACCCGGTTGTCCTTACAGTTTGGAAGAAATCGTTGCTCTTCAATTGCGATGGATTTACCGTATTCGATACGAAGGGAAATCTTGTTTTTCGAGTCGATAATTATGCTGTTGGCAATAAGGCAGAGATTGTTCTCATGGATGCCTCTGGCCACTCTCTCCTCACCATCCGTAAAAAGGTATGCATATCGTATATAGGGGAGGGATAAATTGAAAACTCAAAAAGTAATAAACCGAATTCTTGTGACACATTTATTTTCAAACTTGTTACTTTTGAAACTGAATACGGCTTTTCAATTAAAAATAGTTATTACGCAGTTTGTTGTTTGTTTACCTTACTATATATTATGTAATTCTCTAAAGATTTTTCAAAAATATAAAAAAAGTTTTAAGTTTTCATTTTTTTTATTGGTTTTTACATGAGTAGGTAGTTTGTAGTTGATATTTCTCCTATCAATATAATAAATTAATAAATATAATTACACGTCTAGGTGATAGAATGTAAACGAGTCGAGCCTAGTCAGGTTGTGCTTGAGCTCTAAGGTAAACTGAGTCATGTTTACAATAACATGAGTCGGTTTGGCTTGTTTACAAAGTAGTTTTTTTTTTTGTAGAATATTTTTTTCTAGCGAGTCACGAGCTTTTTGAACAGTAGTTCTAACTATTTGCATGATACGTTAATTGAACAGAGGTTAACCCTGACGGAGAGTTGGCTGATGTACGACGGTGAAACGAAGGTAAATCCACGTTTTTCGGTGACAAAAAACGTGAATTTCCTAAACACAAAATCACTAGCTCACGTGAGCACAACCGGATCACCAAAGAACAACAGAAATAAAAAGAACGTAGCATACGAGATCGAAGGCTCGTACTCACAACGGTGTTGCGTCATATACGACGACAGACGACGCCTCATTGCGGAGCTGAAGCGTAAGGAAGCCGTTAGAGGCGTTGCATTCGGTGGAGACGTGTTCCGGCTGGTTGTACAGCGGAAATCGACTCCACCGTTGCGATGGCTCTAGTTGTGCTTCTGGACCAAATGTTTGGTGGTCCTTCTAAAAGATTCACTTAAACTCGATTACTCGAATATCGAATCGAATCGAATTGCCAGTTTCGGGTCCGGTTTGGTACATAGATTGCATCTGGATCATGATCATGATATTTTCATTATGAGTCGTTGAACAAATAAAGAGTGACATGATAATATGAGGCTCACAATGAGATGTTTTATAAAAAGAGGATTGAATCAGAATTGGTACCTTGTACTTACTAGTTACTACATGGTGTAGGTTGTGATTTTGTTACAGAAAAATACAAATACATGTGTATCTTTGTTTTATACGTTACATAAACACGGCGTATAAATTGAGTATATAGTTCTCTGCTTAAAAGTGATTTTGTAATGAGTGTGATTTCATATAATATAGGGTTACTTGTTTTAAATTATGCAATTCTCTACTCAAAATTCATTTTGTTACGAATGTGTTTACATAGAGTAGACCGAGTTGGTTGTTTCGATATATAAACGAGTATAAAATGGATCATCTAAGTAGTATTTCGCTCTTAAAAAAAATCTAAAGTAGTGTTTCTTTACAATATATATAATTTGATACTATGATGATCAGTGGCGGATCTAGGATTGTTTTTCAAGGGGTGCGATCGGGGCCTTTGGGTGCGACCAGAGGCTTTTTCTAAACTTTTAAGGGGTGCGATCGGGATTTTCACCTATAAAATACACTAAATTTTTTTTCAATGTGTACGGCCGCATACCTTGGATTGTAATTGGCTCCGCCCCTATGATGATTTGATGTATTCATTCGTACTTGTGAAGTTTTTAGGTTGTCGTTTTGTACTACTAATTGCTAAAAACCAACTTTTTATATATATGCTTTTCGGAGTTTTATAAATATAGTTATATGTAACAAAAAGTACATGTAACACGTTTTTACTTTTTTACGTTTATATGTCGTAATTAAACGACCCAACTAAGTATAAGACACGTAAAATTCAAGGTTTAACACCTACTATAGTTTATAATACCTACGAGGTTTAATACTAATACGAAAATTATTATATAAGAACGTTGTTGTTAAAAGTTTTAAAAATATCAAAATTTTATTAAAAAAACATTATTCAATTATTTTAATTCCTTTTTTTTTCAAAATCTTTTACACATAGGTAATGGATAATACCTTTATACGGTAAATCATATAGGATAACTATTTTCAGCTAGCCATTATACTCTGTTTTAATTTATACTTTATCATTAACCTTTTTTTTTTGGCAATCAATGTGATATATTTTTCCGATTAATAAAATGAAGGGCTTATTTAACAACACTACGTTTCTGTCTTACACAATTAGTGTTGATTAGATTGTTTTAATATACTTACATTATGATTAAAGTTTTCAGAATTTTAGTAAACAATTCAACATTTTTTTTATATAAAACTGGTTGTAAAGTAATTAAATTCATTTAACCGTTTTCCATGAGACAAATCTATGACATATAGCTTCTTCATACTACTTGTCCCACTTCATATTATTAAACCAAGTCGTGTTAAAATCTATATATAAAAATATCTTCATGATATATGATTTTTATTCGATTTGATATAAATTTCAACCGTTCATTTTGATTATTCTGATAATCTAATCGTTGTGTAGAATATTTCAACGTATTCTAGTAAACAAAAAAAAGGGTGCATCTTTCGCTATCAAACCTTCAAATAATGAGTTGATGCTAACTACGAAAACCGAATAATCCATGGGATGACTACAACAAATATGTCAAAATCAATGTTTATTATATACTACTATAAAAAGATAATAGTTGTTTAGATGTTTATGTCGACCAAGAGATAGATTACGTACGTACGTACGTATATAATTTAACATTTAATAGTATGCCAACGTTGAAAAGAAAAAAAAAAGGGCTGGTTTTGATGATCACTTAAAGGATGTAAATAAAACAAATTTGAATATCAAAAACCAAAACTCTAAATGATTAGAGATGGCCTACCATTTTTAGAGGCAAAATTAAAAAATCACGACCCTTGATAATTAAAAAAACTGCAGATAAACAATGTTGAAGTCTATAGAGCATTGTTTCGCCCCCAAATTCATAATTGCTATTCATATTCATAGGTTAGTAACAGATGGTACGTAATGAGGATGGGAAGAAATGCGATTCCAGAGGAAACATCAATTTAACTAGAGTCGTAGGTATATGTGCGTTGCCGCATGATGCGTTTTGAACTTGTATGTATCAAAACATTCATTTTCAATGGATTTTATACTGTCACGTTGTGAAAATTATAAGGTATGAGTGTCAATATTAAGAAAGTATTGGTTTGGTTCTCCATGATAAATTAATATATCAGTATACCGGTACTCAAAGTATCAGTTCAGTACGAGTACGCGGTACCAAATATACAAACTCCTCTACTATACATCACAAATCAAACTTTGAAATTATTAGGCTGGATGGTGTGGGGGGTGGTGCTCCTGCCACCTCAACTTTTTTTTTTCATCAATGGCGCACCTCCTTTATATCCTGGGCACTATTGAACCCTTGCCAGCACCTCATTTTCATCAATGGCGCACCTCCTTTATTTCCCAAATATTGAACCCTCAACCGTGTATCACTACGAATGTTGGTACCATACCAATATTGATATTTATAGCTTTCGTTCGATGTAAAACAAGTGTCAATGTCTTTTTAGGCAGATCATGAATTTAGCTTTTTAAGTTTTTTTTTCCGTTATTATAACAAGTGTCGGTATCATAATGAACCTGTCAAATTCATGGTATCAACTAAAAATACTCAGAAAACTTTATTAATAACACCCAAACCAAACAATGTTTCCCAAGAGCATACAAAGACCCTTAAAATACAGAGAAATACAAACCCTAACACCTAAACAGATCCAGACTCTCGACACACAGAATCATACACAAGATCTCACAAAAGGCGATCAATAACAAGGTGTTAAAGATCTTAACTCAACCCTAAGAGACCTAACTATGATTGAATTGGTTGGATAGTGTGAGAAAGAGACTCAATAGAGGAAAACAAAGAAAATAATATCTCAACTAATATGATGCGAGATTGCAAATAACGGCCGCTCTACAATGTACAAGGAAGTGATAAAAGGTTTAATAATTATTACGTGTTGGCGTATATGAAAAGCTAGGAATGACTTAATATTTAGAGGTATACGGACAAAAGGAGTAACGATTATAGCGGATGTGAAGGCGTATGGATTTTTATGGTATAAGTATAGGAGTAAATTTAGTGAGTGTGATTGAGATTCATGGTGTAAATTAATATTGATGTAATTTCAGTTTTGTGGCGGCTCGTTCTCTTTCTTACAGACGAGTAGTGCCGTTTTTTAATGAAGTTATCTTAAAAAAAAAACTAATCTGATTAGATAGAGAAAAATAAAACTTATATATTAAGCTCGAGAAGGTTTATCACCAAGAGACTGGGTTTTCGGCCTTGCTTATAAACTCCTGGACACTTTCTAGACAACAGGCCCAAACAGCAATCAACACTTCTAAGCCCACCCAACATCTCAGCCCAAAAACCTGCACAAGACCTTAACCCGGTTGTCAGTAAACTATAACATAAAATTAACAGAACCAAATCAAAACTACCTTTTTTTTGCATCGACGCGAAGGATTATTTTCTTGTTCAAAAGAAAAACCAAAAAAAGAACATCAACAACACTTTGACAAGTGGGCCTATGTGGGCCGGCATTTGAGTTTGCGTTTAGTAGGGGCCCGTGTTGCATGATTTAGATTTTTAGATTTTAGAGTCTTTGATTTGACTTTTTTTTAATGGCCAACTAAATATCACCTGAACTGTTAGTGAGTTAGTAACTTAGTACTTGACAAATGGCTGTCTAGTTGGCAGCCCAAGTCCACCAGGCACCAATTCGTGAGAAAACCTGTCGTCCGAAGGCCCACTGCAGTAAAACCATTTGGATCGGATTCAAACTTAAGACCAAATGACTTCAAGCTCTTGTCTTAATTTCCCCGTACCACACCACCAAATAATGGGTGGTGTTTGATTTGACTTTTGAGTTTTTGATACAAGAGGCATGATATTGAACGATTGCATTGGTATGGTGTCATAACCCACGCTGGGTTGCCATCGGTTAAAGGGTCACGGTCCATGACGCCACACTAGTCAACACCGGCTCACAATAGCTTGGCTTTCTTTTAATACTAGATGCTTCTCGAATATTCTTTTTTTTTTCTTCTTTTATTTTCAACTTCGACCCTGCAATTTTGAAAGTCGAACACCACCCTTTGTTTTTGCAATACGTGTTATAATTGACCATTCACAATATTGTATTATATTACACTACTTCCTTCCTTAGACTTATGATTTTACATTATATAGCAAAAGTGTTAAAAGTTTTCTTCATGGAAATGTATCTTATATCTATGGTTATATATGATGATCAACTTATGATTTTATTTATATAAAAGTACAGATAACAATAAGTTGGTAGAAGTTGGTTATTAACCACACTTATAGAGATATTACACATATAAAATAGATTTATAAGAAGTAAGAGTATTTTTGGTATTAACAGACTTAGGGGATGATTGAGATTGATTATTCAAAACAGATTATGCGTTTTAGAGAAGTAGGGGTGTAGCTGCTTATAGATTATTGCGTTTTGGTAGCCTAAAAATTTGATTATCTGCGTTTTCAAAACGCAATCCCAAACACTAAAAACGATTACCTGCGCAATAATTTAAAAATCAGATTCAAAACGCAATCCCAAACACCCTCTTAATACACTGAGAATGTCTTTAAAGAGTGTTTGATCTACCATTTTGATAGTTTAAAACCTCATTTTAGAAATGATATATGGTTTAGGTGCACCTTAACATGTCGTTCAATATGTGTGTTTGTTTTAATAAGATAAATAAGACACCGCGTTTGAGTAAAGGTTTATGCCTATTTTTTTTTTGTCTTTTTTTTTATGAATTAGTATCACCCATATAAATACTGTAAACAATTGCCATAAAAGAACAACAAGATTTTTTTCCCCAAATATGTTAACCCAAAAGGTGTTAGGGTTGAGTTATTCTTAAATCAAAAGTAAATTACAAAAAGTTAACTTCAAGTAACTTGTTTTCCAAGCTAAAAAGAGTAGGTTTGGTGCTAA
Organism: Ambrosia x helenae; assembly: GCA_030844895.1. Classification (NCBI taxonomy): domain Eukaryota; kingdom Viridiplantae; phylum Streptophyta; class Magnoliopsida; order Asterales; family Asteraceae; genus Ambrosia; species Ambrosia x helenae. The sequence continues at coordinate 12,873 of JAUTDX010001901.1, forward strand.
AGAAATAAGGAAAGTTGCGGACTTCAAGTAGCTTGTTTTTCAAGCTAAAGAGAGTAGGTTTGGTACTAGTGAAATAAGGAAAGTTACGGATATAGTAACATCTTTTTTTTTCTTTTTTTTTTTAACATAAACTTTCATTAAAACCGGCAAGCTCTCAAAGACAAGAACCGCCAAAAATTATACACACATATACAATGGATAAGTGACCCAATCATTCCAAACAATACTTTTAAACTTAGACCTATTTTTCAACCATAAAAACGCCTTTGACTTTACCTCCGCCACTACATCCATCACCTTTTTGGAAACATTCTTTCAATCATGGATTTTAACTTTGTTTCACATCGGTTGTGTAGAATGTTGATTTTTTTTTTAAATACCAAAAAGACCCAATATCATCCTCATCGTCAACAATGACTTAGGTTTTTATGACATTAGGTAAAATCGAATTGTGACATGATGGAGTAGCCGTAGCCGTAGGATAGTCAAGTACAAATCTATAGCATTAGGATATTCTCTTATTTGTGATGGTGTTGAATTAAGCATTTGATGAGGGATATGAGTGCATTTAAGTGAATATAGCTCGATATTAAAATTTTAAATAGATAAAAAATGTAACACGTCAAATATTCTAAAACTTCAAGAAGCATAATTTTGAAATAAGGTATTATTACGGAAATCTTAGTCCTTTTCAAATAATAGTTCCATTTTTAGAGATGATACATGTAATAAGTTTACAAAATTATTATAATCTTTATAAATTTAAACCCAAACTATTAGGGTGGTCAAGCCGTCAAGGCACTCTCGGCTACATTGCCGAGCATTCACTAACCCCACATTACCACGTCAAAAACACAGGAAAAATCATAAAAAAACATCAGTAGCTGATCGGTGAAGCTTTTGACCGTAGCCAAAGGGGGTTGACGGCAATGTAGCCGAACCACCCTTACAAAACTACCTAGAAAAACAAACCACGGTAAGAAAAAAAAGTGTCCCTGTTTTGCTTAATAAAAACCAAGGGCTACAACTAACCACGTGCCATACTCTAAGGACTATTCAACAAATAAAAATATCAGGAAATCATCACAGTATATATAAATAGCAGAAGGCATCGTGCATTCTTTCTTGTTCAGAAATCCACCTAACCTCCATTTCTTTTTTTATAATAATAACCGTAAACTAGATCTTGTTCAGAAAGCGATGGGGAGCACAGGCGTTTCATTGAAATTGGCGGACCATCCAAAGCTACCGAAAGGAAAGCTCGTAGCCATGATTGTTTTGGACGGTTGGGGTGAAGCTTCTCCTGATAAGTTTAACTGTATCCATGTTGCTGAGACTCCTACCATGGATTCGCTCAAAAACGTAATTGTTTTTCATTTTGTTTCTGTATATTATTATTATTATTATTATTGTTGTTGTTGTTGCTGTTGCTGTTGTAGTTTTGTATGTTTTGGTTTAGATCTGAAAAGTTATTGGTCTCGATTGCATCGTAAGCGTATTATTAGATGATTTTGAAGTAATGTTTTATATGTTTTTGAATTATTAGTTGTTGATTTGGATTACGTCGTAACTGGAAACAGTTAATGGTTATAGGTTAGGTGAAATGAGTGTATTGATGATTTTAATGTAATGTTTTATTGTTTTTATATATTGAGATTTGGAGAGTTAATGAGTTGTTGATCTCGATTACGTCACAGCTTGAAATAGTTAATCGATGATTTCGGACTAATGATTTTAGATATTAGTCTAGTAGATGTTTTGATAAGATTTGAAGAGTCATTGGTCTGGATTACGTTACAACTGGAAATAGTTAATCAATTTAGGTTCGGAAATAGGTGTGTTTAATTTGAAGCTAATTGATGATTTTGGACTAATGTTTTTATATATTATACTAGTAGGTGTTTTAAATGGATTTGAAGAGTATTTGATCTGGATTCCATAACAACTGGTAATAGTTAATCGTTTCTAGGTTAGGCGATACAAGCGTCGTGTTTAATTGAAGCTAGCTGATAATTTTGTATTTATGTTTTATTATATATATGTAGAAGATGTTTTAAAACAAATTCCAAACTTTTTGGAAAAGATATTACAGCTAGTTTTTTTACTCAAGAAAATGATCCTTGTCGAAGCTAAAATGAACTGATTGCATGCCATTTTTGTGGATATTATCATAATATCATCTGTTAGCAACCAGATGAGTTGAATAATATTTGATGTGTGTGTGTGTGTTTTTTGCTATAGGGCGCCCCTGATAAATGGAGGTTGGTGAGGGCTCATGGTACTGCTGTTGGGCTTCCCACTGAGGATGACATGGGAAACAGTGAAGTTGGACATAATGCTCTTGGTGCTGGAAGGATCTTTGCTCAAGGGTGACCTTTCTTCCCTTCATTTTTGACCCTAATTACTTATTTTTTCTTTCTAAGTTAGACATTATTAGAGAGAGATTAATAGATTACATGCTTTCTAGTGGTATTCGACCATTAGTAAAATATTAAGTACCGGCTGATATAGATTCCCAGTTTTCAAAAAAAAAAAAGAGCCCCTTTTAATATTATCAACAAAGAAAGACAATATACTTGTTCATTTTCTGAATATTTTCTAATGCTATGTTGCTGGCCTTTACTTATGAATCTTTGTTTCTTTCTTTTAGTGCAAAACTTGTTGATAGTGCTCTTGCCTCTGGAAAAATTTACGAAGATGAAGGTTTTAACTATATCAAGGAATCTTTTGCAACCAACACCTTGCACCTTATTGGATTGATGAGTGATGGGGGTGTGCACTCACGTCTTGATCAGTTACAGGTACTATTGAGAATTTTAACCATTCGATAAGTATTTGTTACTTAACCTTCAGCGGGTTGTAAACTCTATATTCATGTGTGCTTTTGGGCTGCAGTTGTTGCTCAGAGGAGCAAGCCAGCATGGCGCCAAGAGGATCCGTGTTCATGTGCTTACTGATGGTCGTGATGTTTTAGATGGTTCAAGTGTTGGTTTTGCTGAAACACTTGAAGCGGAACTTTCAGATCTACGCAGCAAAGGCATTGATGCACAGGTGGCGTCAGGCGGAGGGCGTATGTATGTCACCATGGACCGTTATGAGGTAACATCTTCATTAATACTTTGCAGCTAATATAGTTTCAAGTGGTAGTATGTGTACATTTTGTACTTTTTCTTGGGATGAACGGTAATTGGCTATAATTTTGGTGCAAAACTTGGCCATGAGTTGTACGGGTTCAATATATATCGGTCATTTGAGATCCTTAAAATATTGGAGATAGGCTATAAGGCAATGTTTGGTTTGTAGGAATGGATGGGTCCTTCCAATGGAATTGCAAATATGTATTTTTTTTTTCCACCACGTTATGAATGGAGGGTGTTATTTCCTCAATGAATTGAATGGAAGTTGTCAATGTAAACTTTTTTCTTCAATAGGTTAATTGGTTAAATAAAAAAAAGTAACATAAAATAGATATCGTACAATATACTTGTCATTCGTTTCCGTTCTGTCAACAGGTATGGCTACAGTTATCTAGTTATGTTTACTATATTGATGAGTCATCAACAGCAGATGTTCACACATTGATGCATGATTAGCTTCATACACTGGCACAAAATGAACCTTTCTGTGTTTTATCATCTTCAAAAAATATGAACTTTTCTGCTAGGCTATAGGATTCAATTTAAAGTATATTTATTGGAGAATTTATAGACAATTGACATGTTCCTTTTGCAGAATGATTGGGAAGTTGTGAAACGTGGCTGGGATGCTCAGGTTCTTGGTGAAGCCCCACACAAATTTAAGAATGTTGTTGAGGCTATCAAGACGCTTAGAGAGGCACCCGGTGCTAATGACCAGTACTTGCCCCATTTGTCATAGTTGATGATAGTGGAAAGGCTGTGGGCCCCGTTGTGGATGGTGATGCAGTTGTGACTTTCAATTTCCGCGCAGATCGTATGACTATGCTTGCTCAAGCTCTTGAATATGAGAAGTTTGATAAATTCGACAGAGTGCGGGTCCCGAAAATCCGTTATGCTGGTATGCTTCAGTATGATGGGGAGCTCAAGCTTCCAAGTCACTACCTTGTATCTCCTCCATTGATAGATAGGACTTCTGGCGAGTATTTGGTGAATAATGGGGTCCGGACATTTGCTTGCAGGTGAGAGAATATGTATTCTATTAGTGGTGGCATTTAGAGAAACTTGTCAAGCGGTTTGAAATTTACCCAACTTATATTTTTAAGACACTAAACCTTTAAATCAGATTGTTAGTAAAAAGACTATTTTTTTCCATTCATATTTGTCTTTTTAAACTAATGCTGTAAAAGAAAATGTAAGAAGCCATGGGAGATCAACCTAACTCACACCAAAAGTTACTTGTGTTGGACCTTAAAGGGTCATACCCTGCTACACCCAACCCAAGTGTCGGTCCATTTTACAACCTCTACTTGTGGTCATATGATATCGTGGATTATGGTTGTAACTTGTAAATGATGGTTTAAACCATGCCATAATTCGTTAGTTTATTTTCTTCTTAGTATTGTGTTAAAGAAATATCAGCTTGACAACATTTATTTCAAAATTACAACAGTGAGACTGTCAAATTCGGCCATGTCACATTTTTCTGGAATGGAAACCGTTCTGGATACTTCAATTCAGAGCTGGAAGAATATGTTGAAATTCCAAGTGATAGTGGAATTACCTTCAACGTTCAACCCAAGATGAAAGCTTTGGAGATTGGTGAGAAGGCCCGGGATGCTATCCTCAGTGGAAAGTTTGACCAGGTAACTGATAATCCCCCTTGTACACCTAGAATTTGATGATGTATATCAAGTAGAAATGTATGTGAATATTTATATTAGAAGTAGATTTGATTTGAATATTTATTTAATGTACTAAAGTATTATATGTGCTCTTTAGGTACGTGTGAACATACCAAATGGAGACATGGTTGGGCACACTGGTGATGTTGAGGCTACTGTTGTGGCTTGCAAGGCTGCTGATGAAGCTGTTAAGGTAAAGACCATGATCTTGGAAGTTATAATTTTTTGTCAAGATGTGGCTTAGTAACAACTATTCTATGCTTAGGATTTGTTAGTGTTATTAGTCTCATTGGGCTATCTTATACGGTATTTTTTTATAAGTTAGGTGTTGTTGAATAGGAGAATTTCAACCCGTTCACTATCACTGGGTCAAACCTATTTGTTTTTTTGACTCTTATCTCTAATGATTAACATCTAAAACTCTAATAAAAGTTTAGTTGAAATTGGCGGGTCAAAATTTTCCCAAGGTGTAGTTTTGATGCTGCAACCTGTTTTTGCATGATTAAATTCCTAACTTTCAAAATTTTAATGAAAAATATGTTTTAATAAAGTTCCTAGACTTGTTTTTGCATGATTAGATTCCTAACTTTCAAAATTTAATGAAAAATATGTTTGAACATAATCATGATTCATGAAAAACTAAAACTGCTTTCTTAAAAAACCTAACTTTCATTGTAATTATATACTTTATTGAATCATATTTAGCACACAATAATTCAGTGTCACAAGAGCCCTCTAGACTTTTGCTAACTTCACACAAAAGTCCCTGCAATTTATTCTAATAAAGCTTAAGAGACATAATCTGGTTAATATATTATTTTAGAAATCAGTTGTTTATTCTGACTGGGTTTTGTTTGGATGACAGATGATTCTTGATGCAGTGGAGCAAGTTGGTGGAATATATGTGGTGACTGCAGATCATGGTAATGCTGAGGACATGGTTAAAAGAAACAAGAAGGGCGAACCTCTTCTCAAAGATGGCGAGGTTCAGATACTCACATCACACACTCTTCAGCCGGTAAGCTATTTGACACTTGTCTCGTTAAGATTCTTTACAGTCTAGGGTGTTAATGATCTGGTTCGTCCAGTTATGAAGAAAGTTATTGGCTGAACCCGAACCCGAACCGCTAACTACAGTTTCGGTAAACAACAAACCGAACCGGCTGGGTTGGGCGGGTTGATCGGTTCACATTGGTTTGGTGGTTTTACAGGAAGAACCTATATTATTTTTTTCTTTATAAATCATCTTTTTTGTATCAGTAATTTTGAAATGATAAAGGATGTTACATGATTACAATACATATAGATAACTACTTATTTCAGAAATTAAAAAAAAAAATTTAAAAACAAGTAACAAAAGTGAAAAGGGCGGGTTCCAAGTTTCTGTTGGGGCACAAGTCAGTGACCAAGAAGTTGGGGCCTATGCGTGTTAGGCTAAGGAAACCGGATCATATGTATTTGTTATTTGTATTTCGAATTTGTTTATAGTTATAATAAGTTGATTAGAAAAATACATAGTTTTTACCTTTTTATGATGTACGGGTTTTCGGGTATGCACTTAATCGGGTTCGGGTTAATCGGGTAAGGTAGTTTCTCGGGTCGGGTAACTTCGAGTTCGGTTCGGTTATTGGTTTTTGGTTAAAAAGAACATCCCTAATTGGGAGTTGGACAATATTTGATTTGGTTGATTCTTTGACCCCTATTTTCTTGAATTTCAAACTAGACCTAATCGTAGGAGTTCGTTTAGTTTTTTCAAACATTTTTGAACACTCTATTTACAGCAACAACCAAGATGTGGAAATGACAATTATTTGAAATATTTTTTTATCAGGTGCCAATTGCAATTGGCGGGCCCGGGTTAGCAGCAGGTGTGAAGTTCCGCAAGGATGTGCCAAGTGGCGGGCTAGCAAACGTGGCTGCGACTGTGATGAATTTGCATGGGTTTGTAGCACCTGATGACTACGAGACCACTCTTATTGAAGTCGTTGATTGAGTATGAAAGGTGATTTTTACAGTTCTTCAACCCCGCGTTTGAATAATTTCCCGGAAACAGTAAACATATGACAATATGTTTTGTTACAATTTCCAGTTTTGGTTATATGAGTGGGGTTTAGCTAGCTTTATATTTGAGCAAACTCACGGTTTTAAAAGTAATGATGTATTTGATTCAATTTGCGCTTGATAGTTGATAGTTTGAATACTAAAACATGGCAAGGAACAAAACCGCTTGCCCAAGACAAAAAGGGAAGTAGAAACATAAAATAAGGCATATTTGAAACTTAAATTGTTATTGTAGTCCGTAGTGGTATATAAACAACGCCTCTTGCTACAGTCTGTGTTGGCCATTCATGACATGATTAACACCTAATCCCAGCTATCATGCGTTTAACAAGAGGTCTTTAAGCAAATTGTGCCTTCAACAACTTTATAATTGAAGTGGTACGATACTCTTAAAAATTACCAAGGGAAAAGAGAATTGGCGGTCACAAGAGAGCCAATTGCATACGGGTTTAAGAAAGATTGGTTCTCATTTCGCCATTCATGACATGATTAACACCTAATCCAAGTTATCATGCGTTTAACAAGAGGTCTTTAAGGGAATTGTGCCTTCAACAACTTTATAATTGAAGTGGTAACAAATGACCAAGGCTAAAGAGAATTGGCCGGTCACAAGAGAGCCAATTGCATACGGGTTTAAGAAAGATTGGTTCTCATTTCGCCATAACAATGATTATAGATAGCCGAAGTTGCAATAGACTGAAAGTTATGATCTATATTATCGCATGGTATGACAAAACCTAAGCTAAATTACGTGCAAAAAAGAAGAGAAACTAACCAGCCTCCACAAACAACTACTACGTACTGCAGGTATAAATCTCGTTGCATTATTATCTCTTGAACCAAAACTGAAAATTTAAAAACTGGAGCTTCAAATCGGTTTAAAATCAGTTTTTCACTCTTGCCCCAAAACGGACACAAACTTTCGGCCAACTGATTCAAGCTCAATTTCACTCCCAAAATAATCCGGTTTTAGACCGAACTAGCCTTGCCCAAACCATAAAGGATTAAAAATGAATATGGGTTGAATGTCTTACATATGTATTCAAAACACATAAAGTTTACAATTCTCTTCTATGTTCTATGTTAAAGAAGAGACATTTTAATAGTAACCTCATGCTAACATGCGCCATGCTTAGCCGCCAAAATTGAAAACTAAATATGTGAAGAGACATTTTAATAGTAACCTCATGCTAACATGCGCCATGCTTAGCCGCCAAAATTGAAAACTAAATATGTGAATATCTTCTACTGCATGCTGTGAAGTCAAGGCCCTCAAAAGATGCTAATTGGTATCTCTACAACCAAATATAATTTTATATTTTTAACTATTATTTTTCTAACATATATGTATGTGTGTACCCAAGTGTTAACACTGGTGTGGAACTTAATGGGTTACGAGTATTTTTGTGAAACACACGTGAGCATAACAGTCACTTAATGTTATTTTTTATGCCCACTAAACCCTCAACGCAACAGGAGCTCACGGCAGCGAACCGTCGCCCATTGTGCGTAACATGTATGCACAACAGCGGCGCCCGCGGCGATGCGCGGGCCAACTAACACCTAGTTAAACGCATATGCGTAAGAACTAGAGGCCGAAAGTCATGCCAAATGTATTTAACTATTTAAGCTGCATCAAATATTAACCATTTATTAAAAGAACTAGATATCCGTTCAAAAAAAATATATAAAAAAAAGAACTAGCCAGAGGTAGTAGTTTTATCGGTTATGGTTCGTATGGCTGGTTTTGACGTTGGTTTTATCCTAGTTTTTAGTACCGGTTTCATCTGAAACCGGTTTGTACGGTTTTTGGTTTGGGTCGATTTTACCAGTTTCAGTTCCCGAACCGGTTTATTTTGTTCATCTCTAACTAGAGGTTACAATTTTGACTCTTAAGTAAACTTTAGAGTAAAAAATGGTATCATGTATGCATTTTTACATAGGCATACGAATAAACAACAAGGAAATAAGAAATTAATAACAATGTGATAATTATTATTCATGCCATATACAAACATATAAAAATAAAAACAGAATATGTATACGAATACGATACAAAAATACCATCTATACATCTCTACGAACAAACCATGCATACCCAACACATCCACATAGTACTGATTCCTTTGTATATATATATCACTATAACTTATTCTTGTAATGGCACTTCTGTTCCTTAATCTTCCTATTCAACACATCAATCTTCAAATCACACCTAGACGTAGAGCTGACGTGGATATTAAACAAACTCAACACACGAACCTTACCAGATATCTTAGTATAAGTAGACAAAGGTAAATTCCCACTAATCACATCACCATACACGTCAGCATCCAACAACAACCGGTCAGCAAAAACCGTGAGAGTCAAGTTCATTTGTTTAGTATCATCCGAACCAATCTTGCCTGAAGGTATTGGAACATTGCCTACGTCATGTCCTTTGTATCGAAGAGCGGCCGAGCTGTTTTGGTACGTGATACCAACTTTGTTAGGGTTTTTGACGGATATGGTTATGTCTAGTGAGATGTTGATGGATAGTTTGAGTGGGATGAGGTTAATCGTGGCGTTTACGTCGTTGATGGCGACCGAATTGACGGTTGTGATTGGTTTTTTGGATTTGAAGATGGTTAGAGCTAGAATGAGAATGAGGAGAGCGATTGCGAGTATGGTGAGAGTTGTGGATATGCATATGCATCTTCGGCGTTTGGTGGTGGTGGAGCGGTGGTTCGTGGTGGCGGGTATGGCGGTTACGATGGTGGTTTGATCATCTTGTTTGTTAGTATGTTTTGGTTTAGCATGCATGTTGCTAGCTAGGGTTTGGGTGAGACTAGTTTGCATGTTGTTTATATATTTACATGGTAAGATAATAAGATAAGAGAAATGATATTTGTCTAAATGGGCTACATCATTTTTTTAATATGTAAGAAGTTGTGAGTTAAAATCTCACCTACGATGTATAACTAATAAATCAACTAATTTGAAAAGGTGACAAATATACAATACCAAAAAGGCAAAAACTTCATATTTGTTGAACTTTGAAAGGGTATGTAAGTAATTTTACTCAATGTTTTGAAAACCGATACATATCAACAGGGCCGGGGGGGGGGGGGGTACTCCACAGAAAGGAGAGCACAATCAGATTGTCGTGCGACAATATCATCGTCATCCCCTCAGCAACCCTCAATAACTTCACCGCTCAACAATAAGTAACCGATCAGTAACCGTAATTTTGATGATTTTGAGTGTGATTTTAACATGACAAAGTGGGGTAGGGTGAGGCTCGACAACTTTGCTGGTAGTGCCCCGACCCCTTAAATGATTCAAATTTCAAGCAGTTGGACATGTCTAAAACCGGTAGTCCATTGATGTTGTGAAGAACATTTTGAAACATAAATTTTTAAATTTCAAGCTTACTTTGAGTAGCTTATATATTGTTTTAGATTTTATTTATTTAAATCGAAGATAAATCTTTGTAATTTAAATGATAGGCAATATGTTTAAACATATACACATAACCCTGTTAATATTTAAGGCCTTATTTTTAAGGCATACTTCATAATAAAAAAATGGGAAAATGGAACATCAGGAAATATTACAAGTAAACATCGAAAGAAACCGTTTCTTGCATGCGTACAAGGTTTCTCCATTACTGAAAACGCCATGATTGACCAAATTTCATGCTATTTAGGTCATTTAAACTAAAATAGAATAATGTTTATTTTTTATTAAAAACATTATTAGATGCTTAAATGTAATTTAGAAAACAATAATTGGACCACGTATGAGTTGTAAAATCACAAATCAATAATTTAAAATAAAACTTTACAAAAAAAAAGTATGAAAAAGTTGAACTAAAATATCATGTTTGTATGATAAAAGTACATTTTAAAAGGAAATTTATTTATCAAACAAATAATGTTACAAAAATGTTGATAATAACATAATGCGACTGAAAGTTGATTCTATGGAATAAAAATGCGAGCGAATTATTGAAAGTTTGGAAGGTTGATTTATGAGTTTGTTTTTCTAGAAATGTCATATAAATAGGTCTAAATGTTTTGGATTAACGTCCTGGCCATGGTCGAAGGAATTCAAGCGTTATTTGGCGTGACACGTCGCCCTAAAGAGGGCGTGAAGGGCTATCGGTTATGTATCCCTATGTATTTCATTTCACATCCAATCATCCTTTTTCACATGGTGTGTTGGTTGTGTTTCATTTAAACCATTTATAAGGTACGAGACCTGTTACGCATCGGTTGAATTGACAACAAATTTAGAATTTTTAAACCAAATGGGTTCTCACTCACTCATCAGGCAATCTTTTGGGTTAAATTCTCTTGTTTAGGCTGTAACAGTGAACGCTAATGTGTATGTAATTGGTACGGTTAATATTTATGTGTTTTAGCTCTAAATTCGTATCTAGACATGTTACTTTGATGCATTTTACATGCATGGTAGTGGTGGTAGACTGCGCGATGATTTCATCATATGGAGCTTTACGCACATCAAAGTAACTCAGGGAAAATGATCTAGGCTTGTTCGGAACACAACAGAGTTCACTTTGGCACTCACCCCGGCTTTTGACAGTCATTTAGGGGCGTTTGGCGTTTGGTTTATGCCCCGACGTTCCATAAGCTGGATACAGTCATTTAAAAGTTAAAACTCGGTTTTTTCATAAATAACCGTAAATTTTCTGAGAAAAACAATGAATTTGGACAACTTCAGCAAACCTCCCCTCACCACTCTCTGTATGGAGAATAAAAACACATAAATATTTGTACCTACACAAACTAAACTTGCCAATTTAAAACTGATGTATTGAACAGGCTTTATGGTCAAAGGCTAGGCCAAAGGTTTGGTCACAAGGAAGCAATTACTTGGATCAAACCAGAACAGAAGCTTGACAGATTTAAACTGGTTCCAAACATCAACCCAAACGGAAAACGAACATGGATTCTAATTGTTCTAAATCTATGAATAAATATTAAAGAAAAGCATCAATCTCAAATTAAATTAAATTTACAAGAAATTTAAAGTCAGTCATAAAATCAATCATGCAATTATTCAATCAAAGTATCATCAAACACAAGAATCAAAATCAAGCTTCCTACACAAACTCATGTCCACAGTCCTCTTGTTTCTAACCTGCTTAGGCTTCAAAGGCGCACCAGGACACGTCTCGGCTAACGCAGTCACTCGAGACACAGAAGGTGGAGTCTTGAGCACGTCACGGCTCGAATCAGAAACCAAGATCTCAGCCAGAATATCCTCTGCCTGTTTACAAATAATATCTTCCAACACAGACTCATACACAGTCTCCATTAGTGAACCATTCTCAACCTCTTCTTTGGATACACATTCATCCGAACTAAACTCAAGTTTCTTCCTTGCAACAACAGACGTTCCAGGATTGTTCGTTTGATTCGAACCCGAAACACGCATGTCAAAAACATCTTCAACTGGAGTTGACGTAACGTTGACTTTTTCTTTGGTCAAATATGGAGTTACAGGACACAAAGATGCATTAAGATCACTGTTCTTGGATTCCATGAGAGTGGAATTTTTATCTGATGTTTTTTCAAGATTTTCAATAATATCCATTTGATCAAAACTCATCTTTTCTTAATAATGATTTGAAAAAAAAAATCTTGAATGGTCTGGATCAAAGATTCAAACTTTATAGATCTGCATAAAACAATCAAGAAAACTTATAAGATTAGTATTAATATATGATCAAAACAGACATTAATTATTATTCAATTTTTGTTAAATACGATTTGCCCTAAATTTTTAAATAAACCCTAACCCTAATAATAATAATATTCAAATTGGGATTATGATTACATGAATTGAATCGATTAAACTAACATTAGTGAATCAGATAAGGTTTAACAGAAGCAATCATGAATCGACTGATTAGGGTTTGAAACATAATCAAGAAAATAGATTTTAAATTCGATTGCTATAAAATCGATTTTTTTTTTATAAATAATAACAAAACAAAAAAAATATGACGGGAATAAAGAGAGTGTGAATAATAATAATAATATAGAGAAAGAGGGCTTACCGGAAAAGTGATACGGCGGAGACGGTAGGCAGGGAAGTGGCGGAGAATGGTGGCCGTCGAATCAGACGATGGTGGATTGGATTAATATTATTTTTAATATTAATATTATTATATATATATATAGGGTAATATACAGGGGAATAAATAGTAATATTATGACCGCCCATGCCGTGACGTTATATGACCATTGGTCTTCAGTGACAAGATGACTAGTTTTGACCGTTGCAGTAATTTAATGAGATCCCACACATCATCAATGTTTTACACGATAATACCAGTTTATACCAAGTTAACGCGATAAGACACGATAAGACCTGTTTATATTAGGTTAATACGATAATACATGAACATGCTTTTCAAATCCGACACATTAAATGAGGACCATCAAGCATTAAAAAAGTATAATTTCATCTATGAAAACGTATAACTCCAATACTTCACCCCCACAACCTTTTTTTATTTAAAAAAATCTTTAACATGTCTTAACGGGTACTAAACAGGTAAACACGTATTTAACCTGTTTAGACACGAAAATTAACATGTGTGTTCATGTCTACCTGTTTAGGACACGAAACCTGTTAGAGTCATACATGTAAGTGTTAAAATCGTGTACGTTCATGTCGGGTATTCGTGTTTGTGTCTGAAATTGCCAGTCCTACTTGTAGGGTATCATATCCACCCACACTAAAAAGTATTGGCACACCTGAAACTATCAAGTGGGGCGTCTGGACCCATACGCCCCCATATAGATCCACACTTTATTGACTTTTGTGCCATTAATCATTGGGTGTCAGATCAATCAAAGTCAGAAACCTTATATGCTATGACACTATATGCGGCATATGGCTATGCCTTGATTTTTTTTAGAGAAACTATGATTTTCCTTGGTTGGCATGTTTATTAAAAAAAGCAGGCATAGTCATATGCCACGTATAGTGTCATATGAGGCATATAGGGTTTTTGACGCTGACTGATCTGACACCCAATGATTGTTGACACAAAAGTCAATAAAAGTGTGGATCTATATGAGGCGTATGGGTCCATACGACCCATATGATAGTTTCATGGTGTGCCGAGGGGTGTGTAGATATAAGCACCCTTTTTAAATAGGATTGATTTGGAATTATTTCGTATGAAATTGAGAAATTCGTTTTCTTCCGAGACGTTCCTAGCTTACACAGGTTTATGGGTGGCTCAAAAGGGTTGAAGAAGGCGTTTTATGTTGTGTGTTTATCAACCGTCTGGGGCATTTGGAATCAAAGGAACGAGGCTGTTTTCAATTAAGAATAATGTTCACTCCAGAAGATCATTGGAGATATCAAGGCGCTCATTCTGTTATGGGTAAAAACACGCACGAAACAACCGGAGTTAGACTGGGAAAAGTGGTGCGGATTCAATTTTTCAAACATTAAGTGGTGATAGGTGTGGTAGTTTCATAATTTCAGTTTGTTTGTTTGTAGTTATGTACATAGTCATTTGTGGTGATGTATTGGGTGACGTTACTAGTTTCCTGCTAGCGTTTGGTGATTAATAAAACTTTTGTTAGCAGTTAAAAAAAATAAGTTCCTGCTATCTTCTTAATCTTTGTCCTTAAAAACTATTTATCACTTTCTTGTTGCTCCTCACTCATGATAACATTGAATGACATCTTCACTTTATTTGTTATCTATAATTCCTTCAAACAACATTTAAAAAACCGACAGCCTTCTCCTCTTCGTGGTGCATTGATTGTTATTCCCTTGTGTGTGGTGTCCGAGGCAAACCTGACCCGACTCGAGCTGTTGGAATCGACCTGGAAATTTTATATCTAGTTCTTTGAAATTAGAGCATCTAAAACGGATGATTACATTGTAATAAATTCCTGGATCCGCCACTGATTTCGCATGCTCATATTTCTCAAGAACATTCGAGGCCTAATCTTTAAAATCTTTTCTTAGAATTTTGCGGTGGAGCCCCATTGGATTTTTGGCGCAAATTTGGACTATCCCAACAAATACGCAACATAGGAGAATAAATCTTTACCTAAGATAGTATTATCATATTGCTACGGTTTTAGCAAGGATCGCATATGTTATCACACTTTATTTGCTTTATTACCATTATTAGTGACAATATATTGATTAACTTGTTGGGTAAGACTATGTGGTGTGCTTGAGGCAAGGCTTGTGCGTCATGTCACCAAAAAGTGGGCCAACTTTGGTTTTAGACAACTTGAGGACTATCCAAAGGTGTGGGGGTAGTTTTCCTTGGGTAGTCCTCCACTTCTATTAGTCCACCCGTTTATTTATTTAATTCCAAATTATAAATAATAATTAAAATAAATAATTAAAAAAATCACATTACAATTGATAAATGGTAATTAAAACACTTTTTGGAATCACTTTCGTCAGTCACATTACTTCGTCTTCATCAGTCATCACCGGAGACTATCGTCTTCATCGTGACCATTGTCTTCATCAGTCACTGGAGTAGCCCACCAACCATCATTATTCCAACCCATCACAACACCACAACCAGCAGAACACCAACTATCACAACACCACCACATATCTCGCTCACCGGAGCCGGCCATCACAGTCACCGGAGTTACAGGTTATAGAATTTTGTTTTTTTTTTGTTTTTTAATAAACAGTCATATGACCGTTGCATTTGAATCAACCAATCATGGAGCCCCGTCTAATTCGTCCAACTTCAGCCGTGTTGGCCGGGTGTGGAGCGGCCGGGGCAGTGTTGGCCGGTCTAAGACGGGTTCGCCGAGCCGTCGCCAACCCCCCCCCCCCCACACACACACCGTTTAGTCTAAACACCCCTATCAAATGTTATATAGTACACGATACCATGTTATGTCGTTCTAATATAATTTGTCAGTTTTACAATTTTAAACTGAATTCCGCACATCCCTTGTGTATGAAGTTTTTAACTATATGTCCATAATCCTTCTTAGCCACCTATATTCATCTTAACATATCATGTCTCATACAAGGGTTTCCTAAACTAAAAGAACAAACGTAACATCAATGTATCTATCACCTTTATCCTTTATTCTCATGTTTTATAGTGGAAATATTATTTCATGTTCCACATGCACCATTAATATATCACACAAAATTACAAATGGCCAAGTGAGTAATGTAATAAACATATTATATGAAATCACGAATCTATAATTATTTACCTATTTAAATAATATCATATCATTCATGTCTAATGGAAGTTACCGTAAATCAAGCATATCCGTTGGATCCAGATCCTGCCAGCAATCCCACCGATTCAATTATTAATCCATAATTTAACTCCACGATCTCGATCCGTAACCTCCATTCACTCTCTTTAATCAAATCACAAAAATTCATACTCAATCCCTAACACTTTTTTTTAACAGCAAATTTCTTTAATCCTGTCGTCTTCGATATTCAATTCAATCCTATTACTTCGATTCAACTGTTTTTTTAAGACAAATTTCTTTAATCCTGTCGTCTCTGATCTTCGATTCAAATATCCCATTACTTTGATTCAACCTTTTTTTAACGGCAAATTTCTTTAATCCTGTCGTCTGTGATATTCAGTTCAATCCTATTTACTTCAATTCAACTTTTTTCTAAAAACAAATTTCTTTAATCCTGTCGTTTGTGATATTCAGTTCATTCCTATTACTTCAATTCAACTTTTTTTAAAGACAAATTTCTTTTTAATCCTGTCGTCTCTAATTCAATCATATTGTCTTAAATACTTATTTAAGCGATCGAGTCGATTCGAAAGGGGAACCAAGACATGGAAACACCAACAACCACCGTTACAAACCACCATACCAACCGTAACAAACTAAATTCATCCTCCTTTCGCCTCCGATCACCGTCGCTAAACTCCGTCCGTCTTCGTCGAATCTTCGACCTATTCGACACGAATCACGACGAACTCATAACCGTCGATGAACTCAGCCGTGCGTTGATCCTTCTCGGTCTAGACACAAACATGAACGAATTAGATGCAATAATCAAAACATTTATACAAGACGGCAACACTGGATTAACATTCGTTGATTTCCAAGCTTTGCATAAGGAGATCGACGATCTCTTCTTTCGATTGGATGATAACAACAACAACAACAACAACGATGAAGATAACGATAACGATAACAAAAACGACGACGTTTCAGGTAAGCAGGAAGAGGCGGACTTAACGGAGGCGTTTAAGGTGTTTGATGAAGACGGTGATGGATTTATATCAGCAACGGAGTTGCAGAAGGTGTTGGTGAAATTAGGGTTTGCTGAAGGGAAAGAGATCAAGAGAGTGGAGATGATGATCTCGACCGTTGATCGGAATCATGATGGACGTGTTGATTTCATGGAGTTTAAGGAGATGATGCGTAATGTGATTGTTTTTAAGTGATATTGATCGTCGTTGTTGTTTTCAACGTCGTCTTTTGTTGTGTATAAGGGGAATTCTCTGGCGACTGCTACGTAAGTTAATATAAGTTGCGTAGCAGTCGCCAAAGCATATTATATATATTTGGCATTTATTCCGGATATTTTGTACTTTTATGTAACTTTGACGAAAATTATTTCGTTACTTTTAAAATAAAAATTAGATATCACACACATATGTCGTAAATGTTGAGGAATTCAAATCATGTAAGGTGCAACGGGCGCCGAAGCCATGGCCCACCATTAATCCCTCTCACAATCACCGTCTCTCTCCTTTAAAGGCGCACCTTTGGCAAAGGGCGGCTTCCGTCCATCTCTCTTACACCTTACCGTCCACGTTGGAGAATGAAGTTACGGGCGCCGGATATCGGATGCGTTAAAGATAGTCTTATGACTTATGAGCACCATCGGAATATTATAAGGTTTTCAAATAAATTACATAAATTGAAATAATTAGGTATATTCAGTTCTGGTTTGACTCGTTTTAACTGTTATAGTTTTTTTGTAATTCAAAAGGCAGCGACTTATGAGATTCTTACGATCCTTATAAGCTCCAGAAACCAATTAGAAAGCATATGTTAGTCTGATTAATTATTTAATACATACTGGCACAACACTCTCATGACGATAAAATATACATATTTAAACGTGAGAAATCAAAAATTGGAGATATATGATTCTACCGAAATAAACAAGGTTATTAAAGGTAAACTCAAGATATACTATAAATTGAAATAGAATCTACACCAATAATCTTAAACTATTTCCTCATGTATGTTTTAAACATGAAACACCCCCTTTTTAATTAGAGGTGTATGTCTCTATTAATTGCGATATTTTTACATGGCAAATGGTTGTGAGCAGTGGCGAAGCTTGACCCGAAGGTTCGAGGGGTCGGAAGTCACCGGGGGGTCGGAAGTCACTGGTTTCGGGGGGTCGAAAACCAGTTTCGGAGGTCGAAACCCTATATTTTCAAAATTTTCTATACGAATATTATATAATCGGAACTTCTGCGCGAAAATCCGGGGGGGTCGGCCGCAGGGACGGATCTAGAGAAGGAGCAGGGGTAACGTCTGTTACCCCTCAACTTTTTTGGCGTAGTGTATTTTTAATATTTTTTTTACGTGTTTTGTATTACGTTACCCGTGAAAATTATATAACGTTACCCCTGAAATCTTGGTCTAGATCCGCCACTGGTCGGCCGCCCCTCCCCGCCCCTCCCCGCCCCTACAATGCTGCGCCACTGGTTGTGAGTAACACAATCTTTAAGTGCGTGCTATTGTACTAACAACAAAAAGTACTAAAAGAAAAAAAAAAAAATTTTCTGAAATATAAGAAATTTGAAAATTGCTAACAGATACATGGCAAGTCTTGTTTTCGTAAAAGAAATTGGTACTACTTCGTTTATAACTAATAACTAAATGTACGTACTATGAGTAATGACCCTTGAAAATAAAATGAAGTGTGTAATAAAAAGTAAGTGTGTAATAAAACTAATTTTTTTTTTTTTTTTTTTTTAAATAACATTTAAACTTAAAACAAAATGCGAAAGTTACATCATAATAGCAGGTAGACGAGCAACAAGCTGCGCCGCCACCCCTTTTTGAATTGCAAACCCTAGTCTACTAAAGACAAAACCTTGCCCCCCTGGGGATGAAACATTGCTATGGACGACCCGTTGGACCCTGGTCAAGAAACGAATGGCTTCTGGCGCCAGGGAGCCAAAGGTGTCGAAGGCCAGAGGGATAAAGACATGTTGGTTATCTGCACAAGCTTTAGCGTGTTTATCTACTTTCTTTGATTCCGCCTTTCTCGATGCTTGCCCAGCTACGAACCCTGTTTCCCTTAACCCAACCAGCGGAGATACCCCGGTGAGGTCCACACAGGCATGTTTCCCCCTCTCCCAACCAAAGACAAGCAGATCTGCGGGTCGCAGGGTGGATCTCCCTTCCGTGGGATCTGTGAGGAAGTTTACAGGGGCCTCCTTTTTGGCAGAGATCCCAGCTCTTCTCAAGATATCCCACAAAACGTCTCTCACCCAGTCATGCCGATATTTGAAACCAGGGAGCTCCTTGCAATGAATTGCATGCTCCCCGTATTTATCCATGCAAGTTTTACGGCAGATGGGGCATGTTTCATCTTCCGGGTACATAGGGATAATCAATCGGTACTTGAGTATAGCCCTGTACTCTACTGCAGACATGCATTGACCCAAACCCTCAATCGGGATAACGGTCAAAAAATCCTGAGCATGAGGCCCCTTTAGGCATTCAATCACCGCCTTCTGGCGAGTGGACAACTCAAAAACTTCTCCCAGGCTCTGAGCAGTTTTGCTAAAAAGAGCATTCGCCAAAGTTTTTTGTGGCTTTGGGGGGGCGGTGTCCTTGTTAGAAAAACCGCCAAAATCAAAGTCCGGGAGATAGACATTTAAGCGTTCGAGCGCCTATTGATAGTCTGGGTCTAGTCCAATGACCCCACTGTTTCGGAGGATATGATCCTGAAGTTCCCAAGACTGAGCTCTGGACGCCACAAAGGCATAGACCCCAACATCTCGAGCTGAAAGGAGGCCCAAACCACCTAAACGCATCGGCAAAGATGCCAAGCGCCACTGGAGGTCCCCGAAGAAGGGGCCGCCACACACAACTATATCTTCAATAGCTTCGCGGAGACCATCATCGAAAAGGGATACCGCATCCACCATGAAGTGGGGTTGGCAAGTTCGTAACCCAAAAAGTAGCTTAGCGACCCCCATGCATGACCTGAGCAGCAGGAGTTCACTCTGGGGATCTCTAAGGCGGGGAAGTAGTTTCATGAGGCAACCGCACTCGTAGCCCGCCGCCCTGCCAACTCCCCGATAAAGGTAGGATCTCGGCTAACAGCCCCACCAAGGAGCTTAATCCCTTTCTCAGGTCTACCAATCCCTGTCGGGAAAAGCCCTTCCTGACTAAAATGTATATAATAATCAAATATCAAAGTTACTCTTTAAATATATAAGTATTATTATAAGAAAGATTCCTTCACACAAATAATACACGACCACTAAACTTGTAGTCGAAATAAATATCACGTAAAAACAAGACTTTTGTTTTATAATCGAGGAAGGCCGGGTGGGAAGGTTACATTCATTTGGGGATATTTTTGTTCTTTCTGTGATTAATTTACATTTATTTAGATGTTTTTTATCTGCCATCCAAAAGATTAAATATTAAGAATTATGATAACTATATTATCTACCGGGTTTTTATATATGTATGATTAGGGACATGCAATATTATTGTTTGTTGATAACATTTTCAAAAATTTATGTTATACACTATTATATTTTAAGCCATCTATTACTAACTAGTTATAATTTTAAAATCTTTTCTTAATCTAGAAAAGAATATGTTATTCTAAAAAACGCATATAAAGTTAGAATTGGGTCATTTGGTGTGACACAACATGAAATACATACAAAATCAAGAAAGCTTTTCCTTCTCTACTTCTTCCAAAAACGACATTTTCTCCGATGATGAAGATAATGAATCTGATGGGCACAATCAAACCGAAGCTCGTATATCCGGCCATCACCAAAACGACTATTTCGAAATATGTATACCGCCACCACCACCATCACCATCTGCCACCAAAACCAATTATAGTGATGATGCAAAAGAAGAGGAATTCGAGTTTTGCTTCTCTTTTAACTCTTCATCAACCCTTGTCGACTCCCTAGCGACCCCTAATCCCACTAACTCTAACCACCCATTCCACCACGACGAGCCGCCTATGACCACCTCCACTTTTACAACTTCTCAATTGGTCAATGTTGGTTTTAAAAATCATAAACATCATAACAAAGTTAATAAGCGTACATTTCAAAAGGCGAGTAGCCCAAGATTTCATCAAGGCTTAGTCTCACCGTATAATTTTTCCGCCTTCTCGGCTAAGGACGTTCAATGAAAGCCACGGGGACTCATAAAGAATCGGTAAATTTATCGTTATCACGATTTTTTTATTTTGTTTTCATAAACATAATATCATAAACAATATTGCTAAGTAAATAAAATGTTTGCCGTCTTGTTAACCTAGTATGGTTAGGCCAAGTGCATGTTAATATGTTATTGTCCTTTTTGTTTTGTTTTTTCGTACCAACTAACCGACATCATGACATATTCCATTCACGTATTAATTCTTTATAATGCGGATTTCATTAATTATGGGTTTTATATAAAAATATGGTAAACTTACACGTTTTTAATAATGTGTATAAACTTGATATGACAAACTTTAATTTTATAGAATAAAATGTTAGTTACATCAAAAGTTAGTCATTGTACAAAATAACAAAATACAAAAAATAATACATTTTTAGTATAATAATAAACTCTTTAACAAAATGTGCTCTTGATTGGTACACACGTAATTAATCAATTATGTTATTTCATTAACTTTGAAAGGAAATCAACAAGGTTGGGTAGCATAAGGAAATTCATGGTCAAACTAAGATCCATCAAAAGCATGTTACAGTCATCGCTAAATGCTTCTCGGCGATTGCAGCCATCGTCAAAAGTTAAAGCCAACAAGAAGAACCAGAAAACTTCCCTTGACCACAAGCAAAGCGACTGCAATCATCCGACTAGCAAAAGCATAGATGATAAAGACATTGTCACGAAAACTTTTAGTCAAAAGCAAAATCAGGAAGAACAAAAATCTTCGAGAAGAATGAATTTTGACGGTTTTGGTAAAATATTTGATGTACTTATGAGGAATATTAAACTGACTCGAAGAACAAAACAGACACAAAGTAAAAGTTGCCCAGTCTCAATTAAATCCTCTCCAATGCATGATCCCAGTGCTGGGAATGGTCGTGATGAAAGAAGGAATTCGTTTTACTCGAGAGATCATTCCATTCACGCCGCAATCGCACATTGCAAGAAATCGTTTGGAAAATAATATTAAATTTTGTAATTTAGCTTTTTGTGTGTTTGTATATTTTGATGACGTTAGAATCAATAGGTATGTAATTTCATTAGTTTTGTATAATGAATCATGTTGATTTTTGGTATTTCTTTTTTCCAAAGTTCAAAAATCTGTTTTGCCTAATCTATATCTATACTTCTATATAATGGGTACTAGACGAGTAAAGTTGTCATTTCATTTTCATATAAAAGGGCAAATTTGTAATTTCATTAAAATGACAAGATAAATTTAATACAACAATTGAATTCTATTGATTAATACAATTTATAACATTGCACTATCCACAATTTTAACACACCCCCTCCCTTAAAAAACATTTTGAAATTAGATCAACACTTTCATAAGAATATGTACATATTTTGTACATCTTGTCTACAACCAATGTGATCTGCGAAGTGAAGGCACTTATTAGAGTAGCAGAAAGCCACACATTTAAGCACAACTTGAGAGAATTCGAGCTTCTAACATTAGCCCAGAAAATTGTTTAGATGGGCCGTGGGCTTGTTGTCTCTAACATATTGGATTTTAGTAAACATTTCTAGTTGAATAAGTTTTGTTCATAACAAAGCCAGTTATAACAATGTGCACCTTAACAATATATACACACGTTGGTAGTACAAACCATAAAAAACTAATTTTATTCAAATTTCACGAGAAATAAAATTATATTACTTTCCTAGATACAAATAAATTAAAAATATTTCTAGTTGGTATTTTGGTTATTTTTTTTCTCTATTTAATTATATTGACTTCTCCTCATTAAGTTATTAAATATGTTATAGCTTCGAATTTAAAGTTTAGAACCGGCCCACAGTCAGATTGGGCCCTAAAAAGAACTTACAAGTTACATCTATAAATGACTTTGCTATCAATGCTTTTTTGTGCAAGTGTACAAGTAACCGTTGAAGTTATCGGTAAACCAGATTTTGATGGAAAAGGAATATGATTCTTTCATTGAGATGCAAGTTTACTAGTTTACAATGAAGGTTTCCAATCTAAAAGGAGAAAAGAAGCCAATCCCCTTATGATGGAGATGGAGTGACACCCTTCTTGCTTTCCTTACGGGAGGTGGGGAGTTCGAGTCCTACCAGCACCAAAATGCTGCTGGTGGGCCGGGTTTTACTGCAGTGTGCCTTTGGGCTGCGGGTTTTCCCCGAGAACTGGTGTGAAATTATTAGTGGACCCCAGTTACTATCGTAGTACTCCTTTGTCCAGTGGGTACTTCATGAGTGATCGGGATTAATTTATTGACGTTCAATAAAAAAGGAGAAAAGAAATTAAGTCTTCATGTAACACTACCACGAAACACACAGTGACAAAACCAAAACTTTTTTATTTGGAGGTCATTATAAGACTCTTTTTTATAAACTACAATTACAGGATCCAAATCATGATTTTTCCAAAAGGTAGTAATAATAATTTAGATTTTAGAAATAAAAATCAAACAAATTCCTATAGCTAGGAGGTCCCTGCACACTCTTGACGGTCCTTTTGTTATACCCCTGCAGTATACCTTAAACAAACAATACAATAAGCTAATATGTCAAAAGTAAATCATATCAATAGGGGTACTCAAAACAAGTAAGGTAGATAACATAAATGTAAATTATTTTTTTAAAGCCAAAATTCTCGGTCTAATACTCTAATCAGATAAACCTTGAAAATGTATATTAGGGTTAACACATTGTGTGGTCTATGCAATATTTCAACTTCTACATTATATACATCAATAAATAGTCTTACAACAACAACAACAACAACCTTACCAGTAAATCCCAGTTAAAATGTATAACATTTACTCTAATTCGATTTATGGGTTCGTGGATTGGACTGGATTGATTGGATTATGATATGGTTGTTATTGGGCTAGTTATGGTTAGCCCAACTATGAAGTCCAGTTATGATTAAAGAGGGTTCATTGTTAATTTGGTCTGGTTCTATTGAACCGGGTCATGTTTTGTTATTTGTGTTTGTTTGTGTGTTTTCTCACACAGATCGTTGACATGGCAAAGTTATGTTCGTTGGATCGTTTTAATCGTGGCCGTTGATTCTCTGAGGCTTTAGCTATAAAAGGGCAGCTGATGAACGAGTTGAGAGTTTAGCTCTCTTTTGTTTTGTTCGTCTCTTTGTACTCAGTCTCTAGGGTTTCTGTATTAGGGTTTGTTTTCTGTAAGTGTTTTTGGTATTATTGTACTGTCAATAATCATCAACAACTGAACTAATCATTCAGTTGTTGTTTGATAACTTTGTATTATTTCTGATCTTAACGATTGTTAAGATCTTTGGGTTTGGTTGGGAGTTTTTTAGGGTTGGTTAACTAATAAAAGTTTTGGTCACCGTTTTGTCGCTATTTCTGTATCTTGTGGTTTGTGATTGTTGTTTATGGTTGTGGTTGATGTTTATGAGAGATTTGAGGTCTGAGAGAGTTAGATTCAATATTTTCTACATGGTATCAGAGCTATTAGGCTCTTGATCTTGGTGTGTCTTTGTTTTTCCGCTGTATTTGTTCAAGGATCTGATCTGCTATAGATCTGGTTCTTGGTTTGAAGATCTGTTAATAAGTTTTAACAGATCTTGTGGTTTGGTGGAAGGATCTGACCTTGTTTATAGGTCTTGTCTTTTCAATATTAGGTTGTGATAGATCTGATCTTTTTAGATCTTGTCTATTACTTGGTTTTGGTTGTTTTTTGTAGATCTAGGGTTTATTGTCAACCATTGTTGGCTGGTGGCTCTGGATCTTGATTCTGGTACTTGGTTGTGGGCTTGGATAGCTGTGCTGCTTGCTCTCTGGTCGTGTAACCCTAAGTGAAGGTTACAGACTACGAGTTTCTGGTGAGATTGTTCCATTCTCCTTTAGTTTCTGTTGTGTCTAGAGGCACTGACCGGGTTAGGGTGGACCGGTATTGGCCAAACTATTTGGTGTCTTGTTTGTTAAGTTGTTTGTTGTTTGTTCTTGTTCCATTGTCTGGTTATTTGTCTTGGTTGTTATATATATAAATACTATATATATATATAGATAATAAAAGGACTCCTGAGTTAAGAACTGGGTGGACACCATTGAGTGACGAATCCACTATCTGTACACTGACTCAGCTTCGTCCTTCTAGGATTGGTTGATCTTGTTATCTGTTTGTGTGTTTGTTGTTTGACTGAAAATGGGTGATGTTGTTAACTCTGCTGGAGGAGGTGGAGGGGTGCTAATCCAGGTTCTGATCAAACTTTGGTTAGTAAACTGGATATTAGTGATCCCTTGTACCTTCATCCAAGTGATACCTCAAGTCTGACCATTATTAGTATTAAACTAAAAGGAACTGAGAACTATTCTGTGTGGTCTAATTCTATGAAACTTGCTTTACAAGCTAAAAATAAAATGGGATTCATAGATGGAACTTGTGTTAAATCTGTTGATGATGAAGTTCTTGCTAATCAATGGGATAGGTGTAATTCTGTTGTCTTGTCTTGGTTGATTAATTCTGTATGTGAAGAATTGTATTTAGGACAAGTGTTTTCTAAATATGCTAGAGATGTATGGATTGATCTTAAGGAAACTTATGATAGAGTTGATGGTTGTGTTATGTTCAACTTACATCAAAAGATCAATAGTCTGTCACAGAATGGAAGTTCTGTTGCAGAGTATTATCATAAGTTGAACACAATGTGGAAGCAGTTTGATTCCTTAGTTCAACTGCCTATGTGTACTTGTCAAGCTTCAAAAGAATTCAATGATTTTAATTCCCTTATTAAACTCATGCAATTCTTAATGGGGCTTGATGAAGTATACCAACCTGTTAGGACCACTTTATTAACCAGTGATCCACTGCCCTCTATAAAGACAGCTTTTGCTATTGTCTCTAGAGAGGAATCTCATAGAGGTGCTAGCAGTGGATCAAAGGGTGCTGGTGTGTCCTTTGTTGCTAAATCTAACTCTGTGGATAATAGGAGAAGGTCTGTAAATAACACTGGTAATAATAATGGAAATACTAGAGGACCTAATCCTAGTTTAAAATGTACTCATTGTAATAGAATTGGACATACTATTGATAGATGCTTTGAAATTGTTGGTTATCCTCCTAAAAGAGGTTCTGTTGGTCAGGTTAACAGAAATAATAACAACAATTTCAATAATTCTAGATCTAGTAGTTCAAGTAATAATGTTTGTGCAAATGTCTCTACTTCTGGTTCTCCTTTTACTTCTGAACAGATCACAAAATTGATGAGTCTGATTAGTGAAAAACCAGGAGGAGATCCACCGAGTTCTAATGTAGGAGGTGAGTCTGTTTTGATAAATGGTTTCTCTAGTATATCTGTTTTGTCTAAGTTGTCTAGTATGTTTAACAGTTTTTCAAATTGTTCAAATTCACTCAAATTTGCTTTACTACTTGGTTGGATTATGGATTCTGGTGCTAATCAGCATATGGTAGGGAGTGATAAAAACATGGTTAATTGTGTAGATGTTTCAAGCTATAACATGTTAGTAAAACATCCTAATGGCACTAATGCTAGAGTAACAAAAATAGGAGATATAAAACTTGCAGAAGGTGTTGTTTTGACTGATGTTTTCTATATACCTGATTACTGTGTTAATTTGGTTTCTGTTCATAAGTTGTCTAAAGACAATAAGTTGGATGTTCTGTTTAATGAACATTCATGTTCTGTCCAGGATTCCAACTCAAAGAGAGTCCTGGTGACTGGTAGACAGCAGGATGGTTTGTACTTTGTAGGTGATGATGTGAGTATTAGTAATGTTTGTTTTAATAGTATAAGTGAACATGGTCTTTGGCATAGTAGACTAGGACATCCTTCTAGTCAAGTTCTAGCTGTGTTGAAAGAGACTCTTAACATAGGTATGCCTGACTCTCAACCTTGTGATATCTGTCACAAGGCTAAGCAAGTCAGGGTACCATTCCCTATTAGTGATCACAAAACTAAAGTTGTAGGGGATCTAATACATCTTGATGTATGGGGACCTTATAAGGTGACTAGTAGGGAAGGATACAAGTATTTCTTAACTGTTGTAGATGACTATTCAAGGTCAGTGTGGGTTTATTTGTTAAAAAATAAAACTGAAGTGTTTGAGAATATTGTTAACTTTTGTGAGTTAGTCAAAACTCAGTTTTCTAAAAATGTTAAGGTGTTAAGAAGTGATAATGGGTCTGAGTTTGTAAACAAACAAATGACTGAGTTTTGTAATAAAAAAGGTATATTACATCAAACATCTTGTGTTTATACTCCACAACAAAATGGTGTTGTGGAGAGAAAACACAGACATCTCTTAAACACAGCTAGGGCATTACTATTCCAAAGTGGTGTTCCTCTTAGATTCTGGTCTGATTGTGTTCTTACTGCATCATATCTTATTAACAGGATTCCTTCATCTGTGTTAGCTGGTAAGAGTCCCTATGAGTTGATATATGGGTTCCCCCCTGAACTTAGTCATTTAAGGAATTTTGGTTGCCTTTGTTTTAAAACAGTTTTTAATGATCCTGATAAAATGGTTAGTAGAGCAAACAAGTGTGTTTTAATAGGTTATTCTTTTTTAAAAAAGGGATATAAAATTTTAAGTTTAGAAACTAAAGAAATAGAATTTTCTAGAGATGTTAAATTCTATGAAAATATATATCCTTTTAAAACTGATATAAAACAAACTGTTTTTGAAAATTTAAATCATTTAAATTTTTTCGATTGTTTTGAAACCAAAAATCCTTCAAGTGACTATACCCAAACAGACATGAGTCCTCCCGATGATGAAGGGGAACCAAGTAGGACTCATGAGTCTTCTCCTGAGGGTCAGTTAGGTGACCCTCCTGGAACCACTAGAGAGGTAGATCATGATCATGATCAGCCACCTGATGGTTCAGAAAGGAGGGGGGCTAACGTCTCAGAGGCTGGAGACTCAAGTGATGAGACTGCAACCCCTGAGGGAGATAGGATTAGTAGTTTTAGACATTCTACTAGGGAGTCTGTTCTACCTAAAAGGTTTAATGATTTTGTTCTTGATGGGAAGGTTAAGTATGGAATAGATAAATCTGTTAATTACTCTAACTTATCTGTTGAAAATATGTGTTTTGTTTCTAATATGAATAAATTGTTTGAACCCACATCTTACTATGAAGCTTCAAAGAATCCTAAGTGGATAGAAGCTATGAATAGTGAGATGGAGGCCTTGTATAGGAATAATACTTGGATTGTTACTAACTTACCTCCTAATAGGAAGGCTATTGGGTGTAAGTGGGTATACAAAATCAAGTATAAATCCAATGGTGAAGTAGATAGATACAAGGCTAGGTTAGTAGCCAAGGGCTACAACCAAAGAGAGGGAATAGACTTTGGAGAGACTTTCTCTCCTGTGGTTAAAATGGTAACTGTTAGAACTGTTGTAAGTTTAGCAGTTCAAAACAATTGGCCCTTGTTTCAGTTAGACATTAATAATGCCTTCCTGTATGGGTCTATTAGTGAAGATGTTTATATGACTCTTCCTGAAGGATATTCTTCAGGAAATGAGTCAAAGGTATGCAAACTGGTTAAATCATTATATGGGCTGAAACAGGCCCCTAGGAAATGGAATGAGAAGTTAGTTGATGTTCTGGTTAAAATTGGGTTTGTTCAAAGTATTTGTGACTACTCTATGTTTGTTAAATCACTGAATGATGTGTTCATTGTATTACTTGTGTATGTTGATGACATTGTCATCACAGGAAACAGTGAGTCTGAAATTAATAATGTCAAAAGTCTTTTAAAAGAAAGTTTTCAAATAAAAGACTTAGGAAAACTGAAATACTTTCTTGGTATTGAAGTCTTATATACTGAAACTGGTATATGTTTAAATCAAAGGAAATATTGTCTAGATTTGTTAAGTGAGTTTGGGTACTTAGGCTGCAAGCCTGTTAGTGTACCAATTGAACAAAATTATATTCTGTCTATGAAAAAAGAAAAGTCTGAAAAACTTTTACAAGATGTAACTGGTTTTCAAAAATTAATAGGTAAGCTAATTTACTTATCTCTCACTAGGCCTGATATAAGCTATGCTGTACAGTTCCTAAGTCAGTTTATGCATAAACCAACTGAGGCAACTTCACACATAGCTTTAAGGTTACTTAGGTATTTAAAAACATCTCCTGGTAAAGGGTTGATGTTTAGAAAAGGTAATGAGTTTGGTCTATCAGCATATGCTGATGCTGATTGGGCCAAATGTCTTGAAACCAGGAAGTCAGTTACTGGTTATTGTGTCTTCCTGGGTTCCAACTTGGTTTCTTGGAAAAGTAAGAAACAAAGTGTTGTTTCTAGGTCTTCTGCAGAAGCAGAATTCAGGGCTTTGTGTACTGTCACTTGTGAGTTGGTTTGGTTATTTAATCTACTTAGTGAGTTGAGTATTAAAATCGACCTACCACTAAAAGTGTTTAGTGATAGTAAGTCAGCTATCTCTATTGCTGAGAATCCAGTGTTTCATGAAAAAACAAAACATTTTGAGCTAGACTTACATTTCCTAAGGGAAAAAGTAAGTAGTAAATTTGTTGAGATTTTGAAGGTAACTTCTGATCAGCAGATTGCTGATATTTTCACTAAGGGATTATATGGGTCACAACATGATTTGTTGTGCAGCAAGTTAGGATTAACAGACATGTTCAGTAAATCGAATTAAGGGGGATGTTAAAATGTATAACATTTACTCTAATTCGATTTATGGGTTCGTGGATTGGACTGGATTGATTGGATTATGATATGGTTGTTATTGGGCTAGTTATGGTTAGCCCAACTATGAAGTCCAGTTATGATTAAAGAGGGTTCATTGTTAATTTGGTCTGGTTCTATTGAACCGGGTCATGTTTTGTTATTTGTGTTTGTTTGTGTGTTTTCTCACACAGATCGTTGACATGGCAAAGTTATGTTCGTTGGATCGTTTTAATCGTGGCCGTTGATTCTCTGAGGCTTTAGCTATAAAAGGGCAGCTGATGAACGAGTTGAGAGTTTAGCTCTCTTTTGTTTTGTTCGTCTCTTTGTACTCAGTCTCTAGGGTTTCTGTATTAGGGTTTGTTTTCTGTAAGTGTTTTTGGTATTATTGTACTGTCAATAATCATCAACAACTGAACTAATCATTCAGTTGTTGTTTGATAACTTTGTATTATTTCTGATCTTAACGATTGTTAAGATCTTTGGGTTTGGTTGGGAGTTTTTTAGGGTTGGTTAACTAATAAAAGTTTTGGTCACCGTTTTGTCGCTATTTTCTGTATCTTGTGGTTTGTGATTGTTGTTTATGGTTGTGGTTGATGTTTATGAGAGATTTGAGGTCTGAGAGAGTTAGATTCAATATTTTCTACAATCCCACAATTAGCAAGGCTAAGAGTAGGGTCTGGGGAGGGTGAGATGTCGGCAAACCTTTCCTCTGTCCTTGCAGATAGAGAGGTTGCTTCCAGAGAGACCCCGGCTCGACAACATACAATCTACAAGCAAAGCAAACAACACTTGAAACAAATCAAGGACTATTGAATTTAGAGAAACATTGAAAGTGTCACGAAGTAAAAAAAGATATATATGCAATAAAAACAACATAAACTCAAAAACACCCAAAACAAGTCACCCTTATATGTCTCCTACCGGCGAAAGAAAAGGTCTAACCTCCTAGAAACCCGCTGCGGTACAACCGAACCCTCCCTAATAATCATTAACCTTAATCTTGTGCCTCCACGAACCCCTATCCTCGACCATGTCCTCCGAGAGGTGCATCTCTACTAAGTCATGCCTAATCCGCTCATCCCCAAGTCAATTTGGGTCTCCCTCTGCATCAATAAATAGTCTTATTAGGTCTAATAAAGTTGAAGCCCATCCATCGGTCATCATCATGGATGTGGACGGAGAAGAAAGCTTACCAATAAGTAAAAGATAGTTATATATATATAGTGTTCTAAGAAATTTTTTTAGTTTTTAATTAAGCATGGCGTAATCGTAAATAATAAAATAAAGGAATTATTAATATAATCAGACAACTCACATCAATGATTAACCTAGTGTCTATAAATATATTTTAATCTTAAAATATTCCATACGACATTGTGAGTAGGGCTGTTCAAATCGCTCGCCGCTTGTGGATCGCTCGTCGCTCGTTCGGAAAATGCTCGAAACATGCTCGCTCGATCTTTTGGCTCGGTTGTATATGAGCCAATCGGCTCGGTTCGGTTTGTAAATGAGCCAAGCACGAGCAAAGGTTCGCTCGGCTCGGTTCGGCTCGAATAAACTTTTATTTATTTAATAATAAATATACACATAATTTACAAATAAATTTATGGCTTTATATATAAGATTATATTGGATTTGACTTAGTATATGGAAAAAAAATATAACCAGTCCACTTAACACAATAAAAAAATTAACACTAGATTTAATAGTAAAACAATAAGTCATTAGTAAAAGTCTTGACTTCTTTATATTAATAGTTGTCCATCGCTAATTGTCGCTTGATATCACACCTACGTCACAATGCAACAACTGCTGTCTGAGGTATGCTCATCACCTCACCAGCCTCAATCTAAGCCTTATCCTTGGACACTGGGATCTCAATATTAGTGCTAGCATCGGACATTTTGACCTTAGTTGTCACCCGACAATGAAAATATCGAAGGAAACATCCCAATTTTATAATCGTCCATATTATTCGCCGTCCGAATTCTCGCTCGGCGCTCGCTCAGAAAATTTGCGCTCGAAGAATGCTCGTTCGGTTTTTGCTCGATTGTAAACGAGCCGCTCCGCTCGGTTTGTAAATGAGCCAAGCACGAGCAAAGCTTCATTCGGATCGGCTCGGCTCGTGAACAACCCTAATTGTGAGGCGGTGTAGATGATATTATATAATAACACATGTACGATACAAAGGTTATGACATGTGAGGCGGTGTAGAAATTATCACGACTAACCATGAAATAATCGGTTCATTAATTTAAGAGAGTTTGATATCAATTCGTTTCATTTTGTATTTAAACTCGACTTCGGTTTGTGATTAAAATTCTAATTTCGTGTTTGAATCGTACATTATTTATTTATATACATAGATGGTTAAAATTTTACAAATGCAAAATAATATATATGATTTGGTTATTTTCATTGAAATTATAATATTATCTTATGTAGTGTATATTTATTATATTAAATAAAAATTATGAAGTGAGGTTCTAAGTAGGGGTGAACATGGATTGTTCGGTTATGTTATTGCCTAAAACTGAAACCATAACCAATCACTTCAGTTATCATGCAAAAAGCATAACTATTCGGTTTCGGTTAAGTAGGTTTTGGTTAATCGGTTATTAATGATTGATTCGATTCGGTTAAATTAACCGATTTTTTACCTTCTAAAAATTTGTCATTTTTCTTTTTAGCTAAAGTAGTCATTTAATTTATCTAAATATATTTATTAAAATTTAGCATACACAATGATCAATGTTTTTGATCGAGTAGAAAAACTGGCTTTAATCAACAAGGTTAATTAACAAGGAATGGTTCTTCCATTTTCATATTACGGGAAGTTGAAGTCTCTAGTGTTCTTGTGAGGGGAACAAGGCATTACCAGCAAACGGTGGTAGTATTCTCTATCAGCACGGTAATACTGCCTCGGGTGATAAGGATAGTGGTTTGCTGGTAGGTTTTACGGGAACTAGTTAACGGACCATGAATGATTTTTTGTGTGTGAGGGTTTTGTTTTTTTATGGGTTGGGTGGTTTAGGGTGGTGATGCCTCTAAAACTGTGTTTCAGTTAAGTGAATCAGTGAAGTGATGTGGCAATACATAATTGATGTAAATCAGTTAAGTTGAAAATATGTCAGCGGAGTGCCCCACCCCCTGAGTTTGATACATAACAACAATATCAGGAAATTAATTGTCATATAATAATTAAATTAATAACTTCTCAACAATTGATAGGCGTTTTATTAACTTACGAGTGTAATGGTTTCTTACGAAAACTAAATAAACTAGGGGTATATATCGACGCGCGTTGTGCGTTTTACAATTAAGATTTAGATGAGGTGTTGATCAATCAATGAATTATACAATCGAGATTCCATTTTGGTTGTAAATGTTAAAAAAATAAAGAAATCTACACATAAGGTAACACATGAAATTTGTAACGAAATGACATAATATTATGTTATTTATATTAATAGTATATAATATAATATAAGCCAATGATCTCCAGCCCAGTTGGTTTGAGGTGAGAATGTTTTACCTCCTTGGAGGGTTCCTGCCCGGGTTTGGTCTCAGATTCGATTCCCACGCATCAGCGAAAAAATAACTGCTTGGGTTTGAAAGGAGAAACCCGTGTGTTGCTATGGGATTTGAACATGGGCAGTGGTCGCTTTGCAACACAAGATTTACCGCTGAAACACTACTCTTCAAAATAATACTCCGTATAATATAAGGTAACACAAGAAATTTGTAACGAAATTACATAATATTATGTTATTTATATTAATAGTATATAATAAAATTTTTAAATAAAATAATATATAGGAATATAATAATATATATAAATATAATAATATATATAAATATAATAATATATATGAATATTAAATAAAATAATAATATATGAATTTAATAATATATATATATATATGAATTTAATAATATATATAAATATCTATCTATATATATATTGCAAAGGGATTAATCCAACATGTCATAATTTTATGCAATCTCTCCTTTGAGAGATGCCATATAAGATGTGATGTGGCAAGTGTAAACCAATTAAAAAATGAATAAATATGATTTAACCTAATCTATTAACCTAATCTACTAAATCTAAATATTAAACCTTTATTATTTTTACTCTCATGTTTCCTCCCAGAACTTTTAAACGTTAATATATTTTATATACAAGATTTTTTAAAGAAAAAAATTACACCAAATTAACGAGCGTTTTATTATCTTTCCAACGAGTACCATAGTGCTATATAAAAAAACGGAGAAAAAAATGATTATTTTTTGTAACCCGACAGGTATTGTGTCGGGTTTGGGATTAATTTAAAAAAATTGTGGGTTTGTGTCGGGTCTGGGATTAGGTGATACCCGACCCAATTACCCTAAACAACATACCCAAATACCCGAACTATATACCCGATCATATACCCATGAATTTTTTAACGCATCACATAACCCTTAGACTAATGCGTTCGATATTTCGATAATTAACTTTTTTTTCTTATTTCATGTTAGTTCTTTTAGAATGATCTATTACAAACTTCCGAATTCATTTGTAATGGCACTAGATTTATACCCCGGCGTAGAGATTCGTTTTTTTATATTTGAATATCATAACTTATGACAGAGATTTGTTTATAATAATAATAATAATAATATATTTTATTATGTCATATTAGATATTTCAACCCGGGACGCTCCCGGGATAAAAACTAGTAATAATATTATAGTTAGTATTCAAATGCTAAGGTATGTTATTATATTTATAATGATAAAAAGAAATAAAAATGAAATGATACAAAATGTGATTAGTTGGAACCTTGCTCTACAATCTCAAACCCTACTCACGCCCGAGAAGAGACTCATGCATGCATCCATTTTCCTTTCACTCACGACTCTAGGGGCGGTATTAGTGCCCTTCAAGCTCCTTTCCGACTGGGTCGGCACTCGGCTCAATATTTTTAGATGCTTAAAACGAACTAAAATGTTGGGCCTTTTCAAAAGTACAAAAACTGTTTGATATAAACTCTTCACCTTTCCCAAACTTGAGACTGCTAATTGTCTAATATCTTTTTCGAATGAGCCCCATTTTTAGGGGGGGGCCCAAACCCTAGCTTGGGTTGGCAACACTATCGAGCCGGTCCTGCTTTCGCAATGTCATGTGGTGTAACCGTTACTCGGTTACACATTGCGTGTTGGATTGGAAGTTTTAGATGCTGGTCATTTTTTGTTTTATATTTAAGAACCACTAATAATAAAAAAGAATCAAATAATTGCAAGGTAACGTCACTATCTAAGGTTTGTTTCAATTGTCTCGCTTCAAAACGAACCTAGACGCTTTATCGCTTTATTATCTTTGAAAATTGCAACCCTTTTTATATGCTTTATTATCTTTGAAAATTGCAACCCTTTTTATATTTTACAAGATTCCTAAGCAATTAAAAATCTAAAATTTAAAAATTGCCCTGACGGCCTGATTCTGTAATACTCTATATGATCGGCCGGTTGATTTTGAATTTAATCATTTTTTTTAATCTTTTTAACTTTTTTAAACGGCGTAAATTACACTAAATTCGTCTTTGACGGGGTTCAAACACTTGACCTCAAGAGAAGCAACAAGGCAACAATTTAACTCCAATTGCTCAATTACATCGATTGTTTCTATCAATAGTAGGAACGTTCTTTACTAATAGAAAGCATGCCGCCTTAATTAGTTTTGGAATTTCAGATACATTATACGACTAGTAAAAGTAGACCCTTAAAGAAGTGTAAGACTAAATATTATGTAAATATATAATATGGTCAATTATAATCATCTATCTGATAAATGTACCATTAACCTTAATACTCATATTGGTTTTGACTGATAAATATTTTGTTTGACATAATTATCCTTTATGTATCATAAATAGTTATTCCCTTTGGGTGTAAATATAGAGCTTGCAGATTAATTGTTTGGATAAACCTATTTATAGCTCGGCTTGAAACCTTCTTAATTATCTTCATTTTTTTTTGAACCGTCAATTGGAATCCCTCACGGACCATTGGAGTATCATCGTGCCACTAGTGTTACCACGTGATCATCTTCCACCACCAATCACCAATTCAGGAGAAAACTCATAATTATGAGAAAACCCCCTTGTGAGATTCGAACCAGGACCTTACAGTCCCTAAGTTTTATCCCACCACCAAGATGCCGCTGGGCAATAATGCCTTTGGCTCTTAATTATCTTCATATTTTTCTCATTTTATGTTTTGCCTACTGGAAAGTTGTTAAGCGAGCATAAGTTATATAAGTTTCAAGCTACCATTAACAAGCTAAAGTAAGCTAAAACAAGCATTCAAGCAAATGTTTGAATTATAAAATAATCTACTCACTAAGTAATAATCAAATAATTAATCTAACAAAGTCATATAATTATCAAGGATACAAAATTAAGCAAACAATAAGTTCTAAAAATGCCTAATTTTGGATTTGAGAAATGACCAACTTGAATATGTGATGATCAACTGACATAAGATGATCGATATTCAACACTCAAGGATTTGAGATGATTGATATTCAATATTCAACTAATCGATCCTAGGGCTTCGTCAATCATGAATCGTCCTGCAATTACAAATTAGAATTACTTGCTCCGCTTTGCAAATCGCTAACACGACATGATCCAACACAAAGTGAAAGGTTTTGGGGTAAACAGGTTTGCGGTGTAAACCAATCCATGAGTTCATGACACGGTTAGAAACATGTCTAAATGGATTCAACCTGCTTAATCCATTTATGATACGCATAACCCAATTAAGTATGTGTTACCTGGGTTAATAGGCCAAGATGACACGTTAAGACCTGCTTATCTGTTAGTGTTTGAACTAAGTCTTATGCTCGAAGTTTGTTGAGACTTTAATATCATGCTAATACCGTGTTAAACATATTGCGTTGTTCGTGTTATTGAACCTCTTATATTTAAACGTGATGTGTTGTGTTGTGTCACTCATGTTATTGAAATTGTTAACTTTATTGTGTCAAACTTGTCATATCATCGAACTCATTTGTTAAACATGTCGGTGTTAGTGTGTAAGTAATGACACGTTTAATTTAACATGTTATTTTCTGGTACCATAAGCGCGTTGAACATGTTGTCTGACTCGTCTCGAACATGGACTCCTTACAATTTACAAAACACAACAAGTTTTATTATATTTTGTGATTTGATTTTAGATTAATTGTGATGTATGAAACATTGAAACA
The DNA here is from genome assembly GCA_030844895.1 of Ambrosia x helenae. Lineage (NCBI taxonomy): Eukaryota > Viridiplantae > Streptophyta > Magnoliopsida > Asterales > Asteraceae > Ambrosia > Ambrosia x helenae. The sequence goes on from JAUTDX010001901.1 coordinate 50,135, forward strand.
CAGTTGATCAACATTTTGGAAGTTTTTATCAAAATATATATTTATCAATCCAACTTTGGTTGAATGAATAAAACAATCTAATAAAGATAAAGGACTAAAATACTAGTTTTGTAAAACGAAGGGTGAATTCTTATGTTTAACAAAGTTTGAACACGTGTACGTTTGAAGTTATATCTGTGGACAAGTTCTACCCGTCGCTATTGATAGGTTGGTAAGAAATTGACTGATTTGTTTAAGTAGGTCCATACATAATACATTATATTGCTGATACATCTTTTAGAATTTAGAGAGACCAATTTTGATTTCGTTAAGAATAAGCGGTGTGGGGCTAGTCCTAGGGCCGGCTTGGCCCGGTGCACACCGCCCTGGACGGGACAACTCCGGCCTAAACGGCTAAGACTAGACGAATTGGACGGGCTCATTTGATTGGTTTGTTTGTGATTCCAATGGTTTGAACGGTCATATGACCGTTTGAACGGAAATCTGTCGGATTTGCCGTAAGGCCTGCCTGGATGAATACGGGGAACATGCGGTTCATTGTAAGGAGTTGCCCGGTTTCAAATATCGGCATGATTGGGTTCAAGACATTCTGTAGGACATTTTAAGACGGCATCGGTACGTGGTATCTATTAATACATTCATGAAACAAAAATATTAAAATAGAGAGAAAAGAATACAAAAGAAGAAAATGAAATATGTCGAATATGTTGAATCAACGGTTTAAACCCTTTTATAGATTACGTAATCGAATTAAACATGACATCGAATAACTACAAGCAATATAGGCATACATCCTATTCCTATGATATATACACAAACAAATATAGGAATGCAATATATACACACATATATGGTGACGTTTATAATATGGCCTAAAATTTCTTTAGGAGAGCTTACTTAAAAATCAATAAAAAAAGTTTTTAGTAATTACTAATAATTGTTATTAAACTACAATATTTGAAATGTTACACATTTTTTTATTTACATTTGTTCGTAAATAACTTTTTTACACGTGGATATTTGTGTAAGTTTTAACCATTTACACATTTAATTTTTTTTTGTTAAGAGTACTTTTAGAAAGGAGATATGAGTTCAAGTTGGAGAGTAATATTATTATTGTTGTATCACATAAAAACCAATTTTTTTTAATCACTGAAGGGGATATAATAAAATTTTTTTACATCCACGCTTTACCATTGTTAATTTGGAATTCAAAATATGATGGAAAAGAGAATTCAAAATACCACTCTAGTTCGCTAAGACCAAACGATGTGGGATGCAACATAGGAGCAGCGTGCTCTTGCTATGGGCGGCAACACCGCCCCCTGGCCCATCATCATGAACGACATCTCATTGCCGTCGTTTCTTACCCTCCACCTCACCATATGACCATTTCTAACCAATCATGAGCCACGACATCATCATCAACACTGCCCCCAGACGGCCAGACACGACATCATCATTAACAACACATTTGCCTACGTGGAGACCCATCCTCTCCAACCACACCGTTCAGCCTAACTATGAAGTATGAAACTTACCCCAATCTTGTATAAATTATGATTTTTTAAAAACTTTTTTGGTTGAAATTGAGAATTTGATTATATTTTGAGGGTAATTTGAAATTTATTAAAAACAAAGTACTAATGACAGATAAGATGTTTTATAAGGCTCACCTCACCATGTTGCTATCATGGTATGATTTTCCCTATTGAAGTAAAGGTAGGTACCACGTTACACTTGTTTCTTATCATCTTTTGATGATATGAATAGGCGTTTATCATCATATATGACATTAACAAAGTTGTATGGATAAAAGTTAATTACTTAATTTTTTCATAGGACCGTAGATGCTCTTAGTTCGATGCAGTTAAATACGATCTTAATTATGTATTTCGGTAACAAAAAATATCATGATTTTGATTTTATGTTACTATCCGTATCTTATATTAGTTTTGATCTTAACTATCCTTGATGACCCTTAAAAAAAAACGACTAAGAGAAGCATATTGAAAAAGTAAGATAGAAAAAAGTATAATTAAATAAAGTTATCACAAAATATATAAATAACATTCTTGTTATTTAAAAACTTAATAAGATGACAATTTCGTGTAGCAAAATACTAAGGATGTAAAGAGTTGTCTTATTTTTTTTTCATCTGGCATTTGTCTCTGTGAGAAAACATTTAGATCGATAACTTATCGGTGTGTCAACCTTGTAGTCACATAGAGCCGATGACTAAGTCGTGTAAACACTCATCATGTTCGCCAATTATTTTTTCAATGCCTACCTAAAAAAACACATTCTAACAACAAATTTAAATACGCTACAAACTTTTAGAAACCCATTTTTTTTCCATTTTATCAAGTTACAACGAAGACCCCACAAAGAAAAAAGATGTCTAGCTACCAATACTCCTTAGTGGGATCTACTTCCTTTGTTGTCGCTACCTATACTTCCTTTCTTGCTACACGGGAAACATGAAACTAGGCTTTCAAGGCAAAAGGAAATAGAGGTATATCCACCATGGGATCTAAGACAAAGAAACAAACGGTTGTTTTGAATGTAATTGTAATTGAACTGCTTTGTCTTCGTTTGTTCGCCCTAATGTCGGGAAAAGGGCTCTCCTACGAACATAACCACAACCAAATGTTTGTTGTGCTCCAACATGACTAAAGATCTTACTTATAAAGTTTTTCGAAATTCTTCAAAATCTTCTTATATAAAAGTATAAGAAGATTTTACAAAATAAATTGAACCAATTAATCGGTTGGTTAATAAGATCGATTAACTGATGACTTTGGTTTTAGTTGAAACTAATAAACAGAACTGAACTGAACAATGCACAACTTGCTAGTCTCCAAAATATATATTACATTATTAAGTTGGAATTCTCAAGTGAAACTGTCGATGGTTTTTGCTCGGGTTAATATTTGACTATCTTAATAATGTGATCGCAGACAACACTAGTGACACGGCCCATCACAAATTCTAGAGGAAACCCATCGTCCGAAGCCTACTATTGTAAAAACCATAATTCATGTAAGATATTGTCACAAACAAGTCTCAAATCGGTAACCTTCTCCAGTTAAAGTCGGTCGGTAACAAAAACACCACCACCCTTTCGTAATCAGATGTGGTGGATGGTAGGCATTCCAAGACTACCCGCCACGTCACCAAAAAATGCTCCCCCTCCCCTCAAAAGATGACATGATGAGGACTACCCAAGGGTGTAGGGGTGGTTCTCCTTAGGTAGTACTCCTCCACTCCTATTGGTCCTACTTTTTTTTTAATTCTAAATTATAAATAACTAAATAATTGAAATAAATAATAACAAAATTATAAAGAATTTACAGGAGAGAGAGAGAGAGAGAGACATCCGGTCATCCTCTTCGCCTGCAGTGACCGGAAGTCGATGATTCCGACAAAACACCACCACCCCGTCCCTTCTTTCTATCACCAAACCCAAAACCATCAGTCACCCCTTCTGACCAACAACCACTACCCGATCCTTCTTATTCTCTGTCACCGAACCAAAAACCAGCGACCATAACACTCCAACCGGACACCATCTCCGTTTTTTTTTAAATGGGTAACGACTCTATAGCCGTTTGAAAAGGGCCCACAACAAACCAACAACCAATAAGCATGCCTCATCTTCATCGTCTGTTTTTGGCCGCTTTGGACGACCCACGACGGCGATGACATGCCTTTGACGAGCCCCATACATGATAGTCTAAATTCACATATTAAATAAACCACAAACAAAATTATTAAATGATAAAGACGCAAGCACTTGATTTTAGTAAGATCGGCCTGACCGCATATAATCACTTTGTTAATTTAACTGTTCATATCTTTTTATTTTAAAATTAACTATAATAATAACTCATATTTAAATAGCTATCAAGTGGTGTAACCAATGTATCAAAGCGTTTCATATTGAGTTTTTCATACATGATTGTTCTTTTTTTTTTACACTAAAGAAATGTAAGGTTACAGACTAAATTTAGTAATATATCTTATTAGTTGGATTTTGGTTTACTTTCATCAACCGACAAATCTTCAGCGCAACTTTTAACCTTATAATATTCGGTATTATTAATTTATTATGAATAATACACCGATGATATAATATTATTGTCATGTGCAAAAGGTTATAATATATTCATTATGCACTAACTTAACATATTGAGAAAGCGTTTGTGAAGTGCAAATAAATATCAACTAGAATTCTATTACACCGCGCTTCGTAGCGGGATCTCCTGTTGCGTGGAGGGTTTCGTGGACCTAAAAGATAATATTAAGTGACTGTTATTCGCGCGTGAGTTTCAAAAAAATACTCGCTGTTAAAACTAAAAGTTTGGTGGTCAAAGTTTGAAATCCTAAAAGTTAAAAGGTTGATGGTCAAATTAAAAAATTAAGTGACTGTTATTCGCGCGTGGGTTTCAAAAAAATACTCGCTGCTAAAAGCTAAAAGTTTGGTGGTCAAAATTTGAAATCCTAAAAGCTAAAAGGTTGATAGTCAAAGTTTGGTGGTCAAATTAAAAGAAATTAAAGTGTCTCAAATTCAAAGAGGACAGTGTATTTTCTCAATTTTAAAGAGGACATAATAGTAATTTATTGTTGAGGGCATAATAGTAATTTAAAGGAGAGACACTGTAGAAGTGTCTCTATTTTAATAGGTATATATAATATTTTGGATCTGTTACAAATATATTAGATGATAATTAAAATTTATTATCATAGAGAAATAAAATAACAAATACATAATCACGAGAATATCGGGATCAAAATGAAGTAATATTCCTTTTAATCAAACTTATATTATTAAGAGCATTCACATTAGCAACTCCATAATGGTGTGAGTGTGATCTATATTATACAGAGTGTGTATAAGTAGTTGTGAGTAGAGAAGAGAGAAAATATTTAGAGGAGACACTGTTCACCAGTAAATTTGGAGGAGACACTATTCATCCTCCATAATTTTTTAATATTTTTAAAAGTGGTTGTGAGTAGAGGAGAGAGAAAATGTAATGATAAAAGTATAGAAAATGAGAGATGGGTAGTAATTTTTAGTGCAATTATAGAGATAGAGATGGAGTAGCTACTGTGAATGCTCTAATTATTATTATTATTATTATTATTATTATTATAAACTAGTGTATTATACTCGTTAAATAAATAAATCAACAATTATAAAACAATACCTTAGGATTGAAATTACGTATCATATAGTAATAGTTTGTGATAGCTTAACTTATTTAAATTAAGAAATAAAATACTGATAAGTGTCTATTTATATAAAAAAAACATAGAATCCGTTGTTGTGTCAATTTATGACTTTATCTTTTACGAACCATATAAAACTAGTATTATACCCGTCCGCTGGGACGGGTTCTTAAAATTTATAACATTTAAACTATGTGTATATTGAAGATCCCGATAACATTTAAACTATGGGATTAGTAAATGCATAAGTTCATTAATTCTCATTCATGTAAACTCAAATTTTGTTATTTAATTGACTCACTTTATCATTTCTGATTCGTTGTGTATATATGATCGGAAAATTTTCAAGGAAAAAACAAACACTAATGAAATAGCAAATTTGTATTGCATATGCATGAAACAAAGATAACAAAAATCCGTAAACAAATTCAATATACAACTTCACATTACTAAACACCTCGCGAAATTATAGTCTCGGTATAGATCGCACCGTTGAGAAATGAAAAACCATGAATCACATTCATCCTTAGGTCTATCTAAAGAACATCTCCTCACTCAAACATCACAAGACATTAACGTGTTGCATTCAACGGTGGACATCACATACCAGACAACATACAGACAAGCAAACACCTTCATACAAGTTTCATTTATTTAGCTCCACAAGTCAACAACCAGCTCATAAAATCTATTTCAAAAAAATGATGCTCATCAGTTCGGTTTTTTCAATTTCCATAAAATGCAAACCGAACCGAAACCAAACCATAAATTTTAGTTCGTTTTTTCCGTTTCTTTGCGGTTTGCTTTTTTCGATTCGGTTAAATAGGTTTTCTCGTTTTGGTTTTCTACTCACCCCTTGGTGTGATGACCACCATGTTTTAAATCAAAAGCACTCTTGAAACACAAATAAAAGGACCAATAATAGTTTTTCCATTTAATCCAATAATAATCTTAAATGAGTTAGAGTGTGTCAGATAACATTCTTACTTTAGCAAAAACACGAAGTAGCAATGGATAAGTTTGTACGTAAAAAAAGACTTACATCAATAATATCTTAAGTTATTGCAATGAAATGTCATAATAATAAGTTGATAAACTAATAATTTGAAGAATGATAAAATTAAAGCATTTTCCGAAATCCTCATTTAAAACTTTCAGAAAACGTATGAAATTTAATTATGATATAGGAAAAAGGAATGGCCAGCGTGTACCATGTCGTATGTCCTTGGGTATGTCGAGAAGGCTTCACACCTAAAAAAAGATTTTTTTTTGAACGATCAACAAAATTCATTCATTCCAAATCGACTACCGGGATAGTAGCCGAAGCACCAAGTTATACATACACCAAGTTTATAAGAAACAGAAACAAAACTGGAACATTATTAGTAATCAAAAACCACAGAGAACAAAACTACCAACCAATCTTGTGAACCTTCAGTCCTCGCCAAATTTCCCAGTCCAGACCCGATTCCTTTGATCTTGCTTTGACCCATAAGAAGCTTAACGTCTTGATTTCGCTAACGGTCCTCTGTATTTAAGGCTGAACCTGCTTGAAAACTGCTTCGTTACGTGACTTCCAGACGCACCATATGGTGATTAAACAGATCGCATGCACCAGCTTCTTTTTCTTACTTGAACCTGCTAATGACCTGGAGTATTCCAATATATCTCGAACGCTGAACACGAAGAACGAACTGAGGCTGCACCAGATCGCAATATGTGACCAAATGAGCTGAACAAAGCCGCAACCCGAGAAGAGATGTTCCGCTGATTCCTCTATTTCGTTGCAGAAAGGGCACATCATCGTACCGAAAGACACATTCCTCTTTTGTAATGCAAGCAATGTCGGAAGACGATCCAAATCCAATCTCCACGCTACCATTTGCACTTTTGTAGGTACCCATGAATTTCGCTTGAACTTGTACGTTGGTTGCACATAACGCCGGTCCGATAAACCTTCTTTGAAGCTCCCAACCGAAAAGGACCCAACCCCATTTAGAACCCAAACCCAAGTATCACTTCTTTGATTGAAATTAACAGTCCCTATAATGTTTTGCAACAGCTCCAACTCATCAGATTCGCTTCCATCCCCAACCCCCCTAGACCAATCCCAGTTGAAGCCCAACCCCCCACCCCGAACCCTATCCGCCACTGTAGCCGTCTTTCTCTTCTCCAATAGGAAAAGATTCGGACATAATGACGCCAAAGAGGCGTCCCCAACCCAAATGTCAACCCAAAATCTAATGTCCAACCCATTTCCCACCCGCCCTTTAAGATGATCCGAGAAGCCCAACCCAACCCTGTTTGCATCCCCCATAGCTTTTGCGACTTGCTTCCAAGGACCCGGTAACGATAACTTGATTGGCATATAGTTCCACCCCCTTGAACTACTATGAAAACCCCATATTACCCTTCTCCAAATCGCATCCTTTTCCGTCTTGAACCTCCACCACCATTTGGGACGAGTAAATAATGGGAGAAATTGTAACTTATTCGAGCGGACTTTTGAATTTTAGAGAAAATATTGATATATAAAATCTTTTATGATTTTATGTTGTCCAAGATTATTATTCATTTTTACAAAAAAAAAAAAAAAAAAAAAAAAAAAAAAAAAATCTTTTTGGCATTTTTTAAAAGAATCGTTTTGGTGTTAATGTGATAGTGTCATAATGCATTACTATCTTCGCTTTGATTAAGAGTGTAAAAGATTGTGCATCTCCCCCTTCTTATTTGATCTAAATTTCTAATGATGAAAACAAACATTTAACAACAATAAGTAAAGAGATTTCAAGATTTTACCAGTCATGGTAAATGCCAATTAAACCCCGCTCAAATATCACACCAAGAGTGTCTTTTTTAGCTATCATTGGCATCACGTTCATAACCCACGATTTTGGAGACTTGATTGCAACAGCAAAACTTCCAAGACCCGCATTCATATCCATGATATTACGATAACGCCCTGAGTCAATGATCTTATTAACCCTTTTATAAGCATTCAAATGTTTCTCCCATAACTTATTGTCTTCTTGGAATAACTCAACAGTGATTCCAGGGACCGACCCGCTGCTAATCCTAGGTGGAACACCATTTAATCTTTCAGGAAACGGTTTTAATTCACCACCAGTAACATCATCTGCGTTGTCTGTTTCAGGATACGGTGTCACACAAGCTTCCATCTCCTTGTACCTATGCGCACATGGTCATTTGAAAGTTAATATTAAGACATTGACATCTTTTTCTTTGTGAGCATGCTTAAGATTAAAAATCTAAACCTAGTATCAGATATTCAGACTACATACCAGCCATCATATGGATTTGTGGATTTACACATGGTAACACGAGAATCACGTTCTTGACAATAGGATTTATTTACTCTTTTCCTCCAAATTGCGGTTTCACCTTTTTCATATTTTTTCTCCGAACAGAGAAGTTTAGCCGTTTCTTCAATATTCCTCTGTTCTTTTTCAAGTTCATCTTCCGGGCGTTGCCATAATTTGTAATTTGCCTTTCCAATTAATCGGTGGACCAGAAAGAACCCAATAGCCATCAGGTCTCAATACTCTATCAACTTCCATCATGTACTTTCCACATAATAAAAGAAATCATATTTTAGTTATTTATACAAATCTTTAATAGCATTATTGAATATAAAGACAGAGTTTATGAGATTACTATTTCTGCCCCATGGTATCAAGCACCGTGAACAATGAGCCATGTCAAAAGATATAGAAGGATACTGAAGCTTTATAGTTCCCAGAACACCGATGATTGCTGGAACACCTCGTTCAAGAGCAAATTGTACTTGTGCTTCGTGGGAGTCTCTTGGTGCAAATTACATGGCAATCACATTTCTTTTAAACAGATACGCACCCCAACTTGCAACCTATATAAAAACTTAAATGTAATACAAACTAATAAACAAAAACAAAAAAGACAGATAACAAAAAGAAACTCCACTTACACCACATCCAGTGTCCAATTACTTAATTGACACACACACACTATGAAGTATGAACATCTAGTAAAAGTCAAACACAAGCACTAACCATGGCAGAGATGGATGCTAATGCAGCACTACTAGCAGCTGCAGCAGATAACGCGTTTATCGTGGGCTGAAATTTAAACTAACACCATTAGAGAATATAGTTTTATGACAAACATCAAGAAAAATGTGGCCGTGTATCAAGTAAACAAAAAATAGCTACCTTTGCAGTTTCGGGAGTTCTTGAAGCAGAACCATCAAATGAAAGATTTTCAAAAGTTCTAAGTAATCTAAGTCCAATAGAATTTGCCAAAATTTTGATACCGTTATCCTTAGTAGAAACAGCCAAAAGAGCACCATCTTTGTTAAATTGGATTTGTGGGCTTGCCTAATTAAGAACAATATTAGATTGGCTATTAGTGAGTTTATCAAACCGTTTTGTTTCTGTTTTGTTATGAAATGAAGGTAATATCGGGAGACTGCCATCAGCATCAACACTTGTCAAAAGCTGAACATTATCCATATCCCAATATTTAATTGCAAAATCATCACCAGCGGCTAAAAGTCTGTTTTTTGTTGTATCAAATTGCACAACACCTAAAGATCGTTTACGGAAACCAAGATACATTCTTTTAACAGCCCCTTCACTCTCATTCCATTCTACAATGTGTGATTCCCCATCTTTGCTTGTCCCACATGAGAAAAGCCTGAAATAACCCCAAAAAGTCAAAACTATGAAAGTAAAAAAAAAGGTCTAAGCTTTAAGAATAGCATAAATGTGTTGTCAACCTTGTTCCATCAGCACTGTATGCCAATGTTGTGCACCAACGACCGGGTGCCTCATAATCAACACGTGATCTCATGTTATCATATAGCCATGCTTTTATCTTTCCATCAAGAGCGGTAGAAAATATAAACTGGGAAAAAAAAGTTTCTACTTTAGACCCCCATCAAAGGAAATTTTATTACAAGATTAAAACCTTGGAACATGATTAAGTTACCTGAATATTCTCTTTATAGTGAGGGCATACGGAATAAACAGGAGCTTCATGGCCTTCAAAAGTGGTACTTTTTTACACCAGTTGTTGCATCCCAAACCTATCTTCAGAATCAAGAAAATCTTGATTATCATAATAAATAAAAGTGATTGATTATAAACTGGTCACAAAGATGTTATACAGCAACAAACCTTGATTGTTTTGTCGTCCCCACAAGTTCACACAGAGCTGCTTGTTTGGATGAGAGAATGCAAGATCATTTACTCCACCAACATGGGCATCAATCTACAAATAAAGAAACAAACAAACAAAACAATATAAACAAAGGTGTTATTTTACACATGTTTTACATGTATCTAATTGTTAGCATTCAACAGAAAGAAACTAAGTGTACCTCTACATCTTGTCTCACATCATCGCCTCCATGATATGAATATATTTGTACAATGTGCCTTGAACATGCAACTCCTGTTGATATAATAATAAATTAAAATTTTGATTATTTATCAATTATCAGACATTAGTTATGTAGACTTACCAAACAATGAACCATCCGGACTCCAGATTACACGGTTCACCGAGACACCTGGATCTTTTTACTAGAGCAGCCTGCATTCATGTAATAAAGATTAAGAATTTAATAAGTGATTATGCAGTTCAAACCGAATGTAATCAGTATCTAATGTTTGGGCATAGTGAAGTTGTTGACCGGTAATTTTTAAATAATCAGAAAATTTCAAACACTCAAATAACTTGATTATCAAAACATCAAACATAAGCACATCCAAACACGCAGCCAGTTTTGTTACATATAAGTGTCTAGTTCTAATTGAATCAATGATTTCAACAGCGAGAACCCTCTCAGAGCACATAAGTCCCTCCTCCCTTGAAAACAATATAACCCATAGATAAAAGGTTCAAATATATTTCTATAAAAGAAAAAAAAAACTTACCATCATGAACTTTATCTCCACCAAAAACCCACCACCACTGCCTGATCACAGTAAGCTAAATTTGTGATTTCCATTTAGATAGAACATTTTTCAATGATCGATACAAAAACTTTAGGAAAGAAGCAGCAATAGGTTTAGAGTTTATCACCTCAAGTCTCAGCAAATGAAGAATTATCGACTTCAACCATAACGAATCAGGTTTCCTTACAAACCTGAATCTTTGAAGCATTCCCAGATTTAATTGCCACACCATAACCATCGCCCTTTGCAATTTCACCAAATATAGCCCCAATTTCAATAGATTAATCATAGGGTTCGCAAACACATACATAAAAATTATAATTATAAGAAACCGTAATCTAAATCTAGATGCTTACCCGATCATGATTGAATAACGCTTTAATGTAGAAGATGGATGAGCAGGATTGTGGAATCAATTGAGCGTTTCTGAAAGGGTAAAAGCACTGTGGGGAGTTTATAATGGCTGTGCAGAGATACTTGAGCGAGATTAGAGGAGGTACGTGGGGTCTGAAGCGAGATTAGAGGAGGTACGTGGGGTGGAGGAGCGTAAGAGTTGAAAAAATGTAACTGCTAAAATTTTGGCATTTGGATGGCCCAGATTAAGTTTGGACAATAACTGATTATTTATTGTGGTCAGGATTTAACAAAAAATCAGTTTTTTATGTGTTGACTGGCAGTTTATGTGTGCTGAACAATATATTAATAATTCTGTTTTGTCAGGCGTATATTAAGCCTGTAGGTATTGATCGATCGATCTATCTAATATTCTATACCCCATACAACCCATCCACTCGTTTCCATTCTATAACTCTGTAAAACAGGTTTACCTTCTCCTTCCTAACTGGTGGGATCAGCTTTTCAATAATAATAATATTATTAACAGCATTCAATTATTATCTTACTGGTAAAGATTTCAATACCCTTTATGTTTTTTTTTTACCTTTCCACCTCTAATTTATTTATTTATTTTTAATAATATTCATTGTAAATCTTTTAAGTGGGAGTTATTTAAAATACTTTAATTTGCATGAGTGAATGCACTTTAAATGTTTTTATGTTTCATGACAGCGATGTTCATCTGGGTTCATGATGTTTCTATTGATTTCTTAATTTATTTATTTAAAATCTCAATAAAGTTGAGTACTTTATGTTTTTTATATGATTCTGTAAGTGGGTATTCTTTGATTTGCATGTTTGATTCCAGGTTATTGTTTTCTCATGTTTTATTGCATGTATTAATTTCTCTTGGCTTGTTAATATTTTTTTCTCTGATTTATTAATATATTTTTTTTTGAATTTTTTTATAAATTAGTTAAATTTCATGGCTTTTTCTCTTCATAATGTTTGGGGATTTTATGGGTCCAATATTGTCTCAAAATCTAAAATTATATGGTAATCTTAACTGTCAAGTTTCAAGATTTTGACCTTTTGCTTTGTATAACTTGTATATTAAGTTATTAATTAATATTAATTATTTTCATTTGAATTTTGACTGCAGAGTCAAAGATATCTGGAGAATTCTGGAGTTTAGCTTCCAACAGATTATTATTGTATTAATATTATTCTGTTTCTGCTTAAGTTGACAGAGAGAAATCAGTTGGCTTGTTTTGGTTTGACTTTTTAGCTCAAGTCAAAATGCATAGGTTCTTATCAGAGGTTTTGATGAATACCCAAGGGGGTGGAGAATCACTGTTTGGTTCTATAAAGATTGCGGTTTTACCGATCGCCAAAGTTTTTACCATGTGCTTTTTGGGATTTTTGATGGCTTCTAAGTATATAAACATTTTGCCTGCAAGTGGAAGGAAGCTTTTGAATGGGGTAAGATTGTTCAACCTTTTTTTTTCATACAAATTTCAGCTGAGAATTTGATTGTATGTAGTTTTTAGTGTTTGGGAAGCTCTGATTATTGAAAGTTTTATGTTTAGAATAGCCCCTAAGTACTAAGTTAATTAGAATCAGTGTTGTTGCAGCTACTCATAAAGTGACTATTCGACGCCTATATAATCAGATTCAGTTTTATTATAATCAAACATTAGAGATTATCATCTGTGATTTGTATACATAGTGCCATAGTGGTTGGCCATCGGGGGGGGGGGGGGGGGGGGGGGAGTAAAGTTGCACTAATTTTAACGTTATTTTACTAATTTCGCGAAAATAACGTTAAAAATGATGGACGGTTAATTTTAATCATGCATCAGGTGGTGGCGTTGATAGCCAAAAGACAAGGGGGTACATGCACCAATCGGGTTTGTCCTGATTGCTAAGTGTTATGCGCTTTATTGTCTAAGGCTTGATACAAAACCACTATTGAGCCGGGGTCTCACTGGAAGCAGCCTCTCTATTCCCACGGGTAGAGGTAAGGCTGTTTACATCTTATCCTCCTCAGACCCTACCTTAGCTTTTGCTATTGGTATGATGATGACGATGATGATGATGATGGAGTGCCATAGTGGTTAAGTAACTTGATTCTTTTTATGACCTTATAATTAAAACATATTGATATATTAGAGGGCGATTAGAAATGAGTAATCTTGGTCATACTTTGTATCTTTGATATGTATAATACTAATTTATGGCATAAATTTGATTATTATTATTATTTTTTTTAATTGCAGTTGGTTTTTTCACTTCTATTACCATGTTTGATATTCTCTCAACTTGGACAAGCCATCACTTTTGAAAAAATGATTGAGTGGTAAGATTTGAGTTTGTTTTTTTTTTTTTTTTTTTTTTTTTGACTGATGTTTAGTTATGAATTTGGGATGAATTATTAACAAAGTTATTATTTTGCAGGTGGTTCATCCCTTTTAATGTTGTGCTGGCTACGATATCCGGTTCTTTAATAGGGTTAATAGTTGCGTTGATTGTTCGTCCACCATATCCGTACTTTAAATTTACCATCATCCACATTGGCATAGGTATTTGGATGTGCGTTTTGAAATTATTATGTGATATTAAATGATCAAAATAATCGGTTATGGTAATTTATATCGAGTGATCTATTTGCAGGGAATATTGGAAATGTTCCACTTGTCCTAATTGCAGCTTTATGCCGCGATAAATCAAATCCCTTTGGTGATTCTGCTAAATGTGCTCAAGATGGAAATGCCTACATTTCCTTTGGACAATGGGTAAGCTATATTTAGTTTTGAATTATTGATCGGGGTAAACCTTACCTCTATTCCAGGAGATTCGGTACTATTAATAAACATTAATATTTTTGAAATTATTGTTTTTATTTAGGTAGGTGCAATTGTTCTTTACACATATGTATTTCAAATGCTTGCACCGCCTCCTGGAGGTTCTTTTGACGTTATTGAGCAAGATAAACTACCGGTAAAAAACACTCCAAAAGTTAACGCACCTCCTGAAGAAGTGCCTTTGCTTACTCAAGAGCCTGAACCGGTAAACGAAGATTTATCCAAAGATGGAAAGGTGAGAACTAATGATTTTCTTTGATCATTAAATTAGGTTGATGTTAATACGTTATACGCCCTTTATGATATTAAAACAATGCTGTTTCTTTTTTTTCTTTTTTTTTTTGTAGATAAAGCAATTCTTGAAGTATTGGTATGAGAAGTTGAAGTTAAAGCAAATAGTCCAACCTCCTATTATTGCATCTGTAAGTACTTCTGCTTATTTATGTGAAAATAACAAGTTACATTTTTAATTCATTTATTTAAAATACAGCTGCGAATCATAACTCATCCTTAATAAACGGGTCGATTTGGGTCACTCAAGTTATATAATCGGTCACTCATATGAAACTAACGAACGGGTCCAAATGGGCCAGCAGCATGCACCACCACTGTCTGCTGCGACCAGTGGCGAAGCTTGGGCGAACATCTCGGGGGTCGGAAGTCACCGGTTACGAGGGGTCAAACCGTATATACTATAAAAAAATTTATACGGATACTATATAATCTGAAATTCTGAGCGAAAATTTCGGGGAGGGGGCGGCCCCCTCCCGCCCTAAGAAAGCTACGCCCCTGGCTGCGACCACCTATAGGTCGCCACTGCCGTAACCTCCACCGCCGCACATTTTTGGTCATGACTCGTGACCCATGTAGACTTGACTGAAATTGTTACTTTTTTTTTAAAACGACCCGTTTTGACCCGACCTGGCTATTTTGCCAGGCTTACATCGAAACATGATTGAGTTTTCATAATAATAACTATAACACTTGTTGATCATGCTTTGTTGTAGATATTGGCTATAGTGATAGGATGTATACCATTTCTGAAGCAAATGATATTTACTCCTGATGCACCACTCTACTTCTTCACTGATAGTTGCTTGATTCTTGGGTAAGAAATCTTTTTTAATGTCATTTCTTCCTTTTTCTTGCTTCTTAATATAAATAAAATATAATAATTCAATAATATTATTCAACCACATGATGAAAATTTCTTTCTTTTTTGTATCAGGGATGCTATGATCCCTTGCATTTTGTTGGCATTAGGCGGCAATCTTACAGATGGTAAGTTTACTTCTTGTCTTTCCTAGCTAAACTGAACTTTCAAAAGTGGTTATGCTGTTTGATGTTGCGATAATAATATTAAAAATGTTGACTTTTGTGGTTGATAATATGCAGGACCCGGGAGTTCAAAACTAGGACTAAAAAACAACGGCTGCAATTATTTTTGGGCGATTAGTTTTGGTTCCGCCTGTAGGATTGGGCATTGTGACGTTAGCCGACAAACTTGGATTTCTTCCACCTGATGATAAAATGTTCAGATTCATTCTTCTCTTACAACATTCGATGCCCACATCTGTATTATCAGGTACCCGCCAAAACTTGTTTTTATGTGTATAATGTACATTCAACGCCTATATATGTATTATCACTTATCAGACACCCTGGCGTTGACCAAAAAAGGTCAAACGTGGTTATATGCAAAGTTTAAAAGAACGGAAACGAGTCTCGAGGCGTTTCCCTTGCCTCATGAGGTGTAAGCCTGAGGCGCAGTCAAAAAATAAATATAAAAATTATGTGTATAAAAAATAAATATAAAGTCTTAAAACATAAAAAAACACACATCAAAAATGAAATAATTGACCCAAAATGTCTAAAACACCAAAAAAACACATCAAAAACACCATAAATCACCTGAGGCGCACCCGAGGCGCACATTTTCTTAGCGCCTCAACCCTTAAAGGCGTATGTACAATCTGAACCCCATGAGGCGCGCCTCAGACTCGTTTTCTTAGAGTTTCGCCTTGAGGCGCACGCCTCGCCCGTTTTTTTTAAACCATGGTTATATGTGCATATACATGTACAATTAATTCTAATATCTGTATTAGCTGACACTCACAAAAAATCTTGATGAATTTTGTATACATTGACCAAAAAAAGTCAAAACTTGATTCTCATGACATGTGCATACAGGTGCTGTTGCTAGTTTAAGAGGGTGTGGAAGGGAGGCTGCAGCCATCTTGTTTTGGGTTCATATCTTCGCAATCATATCAATGGCGGGTTGGATTGTTTTGTATCTAAACATCCTTTTCTAGATTCGGTTTTTAAAACTGGGCGAAACGAGCCTTAGCAACAGGCCATCCGGGTCGTTTCAAGAATTAAATCATGCAGGAATGCCAGATTTGTTGATAGTAATACAATGAGAGAAAGAGAGATGAATGGAGAGTGTATGTAAAAGCCTCTCTTCATTGGTTACTTGTTTGCCTTGGATATGTTACACTATTATTGTTCTTTTGTTCGAATTTTTGTTTTTATTGGAAAGCCACGTTTCGTTGTGACTATATTTGCCAAAATAAACATCTGATGCGTCTAAGCATATCCCACTACGTTTTGTAATCAAGTAACTCATACTATAAAATGATACGCGAGTAAAGATAGACACTGATATTATTATTTTTTTTTTCAAATATGATTAGAGGTATAACTAATGCTCAATCTGATTAAACCATTCATTCATCTTGTTGCACAAAACATGAAAACAACCACAACACCAAAAAACATAAGACAAACAAAAACCAACACAACAAACACATTATTACTCCTATGACTCTAAATGTAAATAAACTAAAAAAGACCCCACCATCTCCTACTTCTATCCACCCTTGAACCAGAACTCCTAATAACACCTGGGTTGCCCAACCATAATGCAAGACCAATCCCCACCAAACTCACCACTGGCGCCGCTGCAAACCACCACCTTCTTCCGCTAGTTCGTTCACCACACTCGTTATTCACGATTTCTTGACCACTGTCCTCTTCAAAAGAGGCATTCTCCGCCAGATCCTGTTGAATTTCGTGAACTCCATTTCACGGTTACCGCTTTCTTTACTATTCTCATAGTCCATGTCATCGGTTGGAAACTCAAAGCGACACAACGGACAAGTATTATGTAAACTTAACCACGGTTTAATGCAGGAAGGATGGTAAACATGAGAACAAGGAAGCTTGTTAACGACGAGTCCAACCATCATCAAGTCTTTACAAATGGCACACACCAAATTGTTATGGTATGAATCTTTGATCACCACACGGTCGAGATTATTCACAAACGATTGAGCCGCAGGTGGTGCACCACGCCTTGAGTTATCTGCCTCGGCTAACCGTTCCAAAAGCTCTTCAAAGCTTCTTGCATCAAGATAATCTCCAGAATTTCCTACATAACCCGATGTTTCTTGATCGTTAACCATGTTGCCAAACGGATCTAACCTTCTTTCACTGATTGTTACACGGATGCCACCCTCAGTTTCACTAGATTGATCATCGTACGCCATTGATCTCTGGAGATGAACTCTAGCTATCAAAGACCCAAGAGTGTTTTCACCATTTTCATCGTCTTCAACCTCTTCCCATTCATCATCTGAACTCCACCGGTTCAAACCGGCATGCATCGGGTCTATATCAGTATCCGAATCACCACCAATAAAAATATGAGCATCAACAGAAACATCTGATTCATCATCATGATACGCTCCATACGAAACAATATCACCATCTCCACTAACAGAATCAAAACCGTCACTCTCCGTATCAGAAACAACCCGCCTCCATCTCCTAGAACCACTAGGGGTAGTACGGGCACTTGTGTCGGAAACAGGAGTTTGGTTTCTGTCTAGCTAAAGTAATCATGGTTGAAAACTGTTGTGAAAACATATCTTCCATCGATCCCGAACTACTGTTGTTGTATCGTGTTCGTCTTATTCTAGGATTCATACGAGGAACGTGTTGTGATGGCGTGCCAGTGCCATTTTCTTCTAGCAACAAAAACTTACAGTCCCCACATATAGTGATTGATTCAAGATCAATACTGTCAGTTTCAGATGAAAGCGTTCTACGGCATAGAACACATATCTGTAATGCATCATCCATATCTGCAGATAAAAACCAGAAGGATAAAGATTCTTAATTTATGACTATTTTTAAAGAGGAAGTCAAACAAACACTACCGACAGTCCAACACACTGTCTAGAGTCTAGACACCACAAACATGCCATACGTGCGGGAAAATGGTCATACAAACCATACAGGCCATAATGATTTATACCGGCTGTATGGCTTAGTGTAATCAAATCATATAGGCCGTATGATATGGTACACCGACACACTGTCTAGACAGCACTATCGTGTCATATGTGTGGGGAAATGGTCATACGAACAGGGGCGTAGCTTAGTTGCCCCCCCCCCCCCCAATTTTCGCTCAGAAGTTCCGATTATATAGTATTCGTATAGAAAATTTTGGAAATATAGGTTTTCGACCCCCGAAACTAGGGACTTCCGACCCCCCGAACCTTCGGGTCAAGCTTCGCCACTGCATACGAAACCATATAGACCATAACGTTTATACCAGCTGTATGAGTTAGTGTCATCAAATCATACAGGCCGTATGATGTGGTACACTGACACAAAGGTGACAACACGCGACAGCGTATGACCATTTTCGCCATGTCATATCATACAGCTATACAATGAAGTCACCTAGTGTATCTACAACATAAATTTTAGTGTAATGATGGATATTAAAGCAAACCCACTAAGAACCCTAAATAAAAAATGCAATCTTTGCTAACCTGATTCTAATTAAAGCAAATTAGGGTTCCAAATAACAAGATAATGAACAGTGTCAGTACCAATCAATCCCACCAAATTCAATCATCAATTTAACTCCTGATTCCAAAACAATACACAAATCAATGAATAATCAGTAAAACATAAACAAAAATGTAATCTTTAACAACATTGAGATCAAAACAGGAATACCTTGAAGCTAAATTCATTGAAAAGTAGATGATTATTGGAGGAAAAAAAGCACTGAAATTTGGGCACTAAAAGCAAAAATAAAAAGATTAAAGCATTGATTTCATGAATTAAGAAGTCGGAAAAGCAAAAAAGGATAATCTTTTGTGTGATATTGAAGGAATTGAAGTTGGGTAGGGGCAGAAAATTGAGGGTTTTGTTGTGCCCTAAAATACTAATGTTGGAAAGTTGGGCATGTGATGGTAAGAGATGATGGAGGTAGATAAGATGTACCTTTTAAGTTTTAACTACTGTCACCCACAACTTTTAACAAACCATACATATCAATCACTCTGGTACGGGTATGTTTGACAAAACTAACTAGTAACCGCAGTTGTAGTTTTTTAAATATATTTTGGTGTTTAGTAGAGTAACTGAAGCTTTTAAGACCAGAGTGTGGAATAAAGTCACTCGAGGCTTTAAAGCGTCTCGTTTGTGTCATGTAGAGAGTGAAAGGCTTTAAAACATCTCCTTTAGTTAAGCTATTGTGAAATAAATGATCTCTAATCATTTGTCAATGGTTTATTTTTATTTCTTTTCAATTTAATTTAATTAATTCTAACCCGACTTGAAAATCAATATATCAACTCCGAGATGGGCATAGGGCATATGGATGAGTATTTAGGTACAAGGTGGATATGCAATTAGTTATAATAAAATCGGGTATATGATGAATAGAAGATGATACAAGTCATACTTATCCGAAACCATCTAGTACTTGTATCAAAACGGAATGTATTATGTTAAATATAGGGGTGTTCATCGGTTCGGTTTACGGTTTATTTGGTTTATTCGATTCGGTTTATTCGGTTTTAAAAATTTTGTACCTCAAACCAAAAACCAAACCAAACCAAATTAGGAATATGAAAACCAAACCAAATTCAACCAAATTGAATTCGGTTCGGTTTCGGTTTAAAACCAAACAAACCAAATTCAACCAAACAAACCAAATTGAAACGAAGTTTTTTTTCTCTAACTTATATACCTATATGTTCCAAAATTCGAAAAGAAAGTTTGCAATAAATATAAACCAAAAAATCAAACCACGCAAACAGAAACATCATAAAAATTAGAAATAGTAAAATGAACCCTAGTTTACTAGTTTATACTCATATTATTACCTTTATAAATTGGTGGGCTTTATTTATTTTGGGTTAGGTTTAATATTTTGGGCTTATATTATATATGAGTTATTAAATATTATTATTTTTATTTAATAATTAAATATTTTACCGGTTTATTCGGTTATCTAAATAAACCAAATAAACCAAATAAAAAATAATGTAGAACCAAAAACCAAACCAAACACCAAATAAGCAATTCGGTTTCGGTTAAAACCAAACCAAACACCAAATTCGTTGTTTGGATTGGTTTTTTCGGTTACGGTTACGGTTCGGTTTTCGGTTTTTATTTGGTTTGCGGTTATTCTGAACACCCCTAGTTAAATATAATCTCAAAAGTGAAACAAACAATGTTAAATTTATTAGAAACTTGATATTATTAAGCTAGTTTTTTTTTTTTTTTTTTTTTTTTTTTTTTTTAACGGAGAAGAAAACTTATGTTCCACCAACAACTAGCAAGAAGCTAGAGGTACACCAAAAAAACGAAAATCACGAAACGTACATTACCAAGCCTAAACACCTAAGCAAACCGACATAGACCCCCCAAAACTATGCTAACCGATCAATTATCTCAACTGAAAGCATCACCTTAAACCTTGACACTTTGACACCTTTTCTCACCCGACGACTTCTCCCTTAGATCTTGCCATTCACTTTTTCAACCACATCATCACTGGCCAAGCCAAGTGATTCTCAATAACTTCTACATCTAATTTTCTACCATGTAATTTCATAACCAGGTTTCAATAAATTTATTGGAAATCTTCTTACTATAAGGGTTTGTCTTGAGAAATGTGATTACTAAAAACTGGCTCAAACCCGTCCCATTATATTCCCTCCTAAACCTTATATACAACTAGGTTTAACACCCGCGCTTCGTCGCGGGGCAAACCGATTTTTAACAAAATTTATATGAACCAATCTCACGTATTGCGACGGTTCGGTTGAACCACCTGGTACAACCGTTTGAACCACCCGACAAACCCGGTTGAACCGTCTGGTATGGCCGGTTGAACCAATCTTCCTAACCATTCATACCGTCCGATTAAACTGGTTGAACCACCTACCTAATACAACCGGTTGAACCATCCGACATACCCGGTTGAACCGTCCATCATGGAGTTGAATATAGTAAGTTAACGGAGTTGAATACTATTTTAACGGAGTTAAATTGTAACTAACGGAGTTAAATAGTAACTACGTTAGTACTATTTTAACGGAGTTGCATAGTAACTTAACGAAGTTGAATAGTAACTAACAGAGATAAATAGTAACTAACGGAGTTGCATAGTAACTAACGGAGTTGAATAGTACTAACGGTCAACTCCGTTAGTACTATTCTAAGATAGTCAACAAATGTTATATATAATAATTACAAAATTATAAAATAACAATAAAGTTTTAATAATTAATAGTATACTACACTCTACATCAAACATAGGAAGGTTTAATAGTGTGTTGTTGCTAAACAAACTTGGCTAATGGGTGGATGTAAGTTACATTCATGACCTTCTTTTATTTTATTTTTGCAGTTTAGTCTTTAGTTTCAAATTACATAAACATAACTCAAAACAGAGTCAATGGTTTCCCATTAAAAAGCTTCAATATTGAGAAAAACGACGCAAGATGTTGACGGAATCCAAAAAAAAAATAGATAACACCTTCATTAAACATTTGTCGGAAGTTGAAAAAAAATAAATATTCGAAGGTTATGAGGGAAATGCATGAAAACGCCAAAGAACCATACAAGTTGATTCTCATTAAACACAAATGGGAAATTTGTGCGAAGTGGGGTTGGGCCGAAAACTTTTAGGTTATTTATTTAAGTTTTTGTTGTTTTTTAATTTGTATTGTACTTTTTGTATTTAAATTTATAAATGTTTGTTTTAGTTTATTTAAATTTATAGTTTATTTAGAAACAAAAAAAAGTTAGTGATGGGTGTGATGACCGCCCCCAGTGGTTAGTGATGAAAATGTGATGAAACGATGAGGATTGGTTAGTGATGATCACCCCATTGTGCATTTGTATTTTGTGCTATGTTCTCGAGTTTACCTATGGATAGAAAAGAAAAGGAGAGATTTCTTTCCCTTTCTCTCCTCTATTTTCTTTCTTCCATTTTCTTTTCTTTTCCTTTCATTTCTTTCCAATTTGAAAGGATAGATTTTGGCCTCATTTTCCCTTATTTTTCTTTCCTTCCATTTTCTTCTTTAAAAAAAAAAACTCTAAAACACAATCAAGCTTTTCTTTCCCTCCATTTCCTTTCCTTTCTCTCTTGAAGTGAACTCGGAACAGGGGCGGACCTAGTTAAAAACTAGGTGCCGCGTCAGTTGCTGCTCAACTTTGCGCGCGTAGTGGAAAATTAGTGAAAAATTTTGTTTTTTTTTACGAAATTTGGAAAACGTTGCTTTACTAAAATGAAAAAAATGAAAAACGACAACTGAAATTAATTTCTAGATCCGCCACTGACTCGGAAACATTGTCTAAAAAATGGTTTATAACATACAAATCGTAACGTCATTATCTTCTTATTTATTTATTTATATAACATGGAAAGCAAACCCAATTTTTTTTTTCACAAATGTTGGTCAATACATGGCAAAAAGATTTTCATGTATAAATAATAATAATTCATTTTCTTAAAATAGTTAATACCGAGCAAGTATGGAAAACAAATAAATAGATGATTATAACCATTAAAAAAAAGATGATCATAACCAGATTTGCTTCATATACAATCATGTCTAGTTAATTGCAACAATTCGTTATAGTAATCCTTAAACCTTATATATAACATATGTTAATTGTTGTTCTTGCATTAATCTCATTTACATTGTTTGACCATCAACTGTTTATTATTATGAATTTCATTTACATTGTTTGACCATCGTTTTACATGTTACTTTTGTGTTGTACTAATCTCATTTACATTGTTTGACCATCAACTGTTTAAATGGATGCTAAAGTGAGTATTATTATTATTATGAATTTCAACTAGGCATGTTTCAATCCATGCATCACATGACTCATGAACAGTGTTTGTTGTGACAGTGCAGTAAAGTGTTGCAAGATGGAGAAAACAGCAAGAAAAGGAGGGAGAAAAGTTCCCGCGTTGAACCATTGCGTACCAGGAAGGCGCAGCAGCAGCAGAGCCGGTTCAAGTCATTAAGGAAGACGAGCTGCAAGGCCGCCATCACGCACCAGGGCTAGCCTCAAGAGAAGGCAGTATGAACCTTCATCAACCAAGCTCAAGGTATATCATTTTGTTTGTGTGCCAAGTTCATAAAATGAAGGCAATATTCCCTCCGTCTCATTTTAAATGTTAATTTTTTCTACTTTTTGTTGTTGTAAATTAAATGTCAATTTCTAAAAATAAAAACGCAATTTTCAGTTTTGCCCATAAAAGACAAAAGACAATCAAAGATTTGAAATAATAACTTGAGGATATTATTGTCATTTTACAACTCAGAGAATATACAGTCAAAGATTTCTTAATCTGTGTGTTGTGGGTCCCATGACATCTAAAATTGGACGAAGGGAGTATTTTTTATTATGAACATTAAAATTTAGTTTTGATGTTTAGGTGGAAAAGAAACTAAAGCAAGAAGATCAATCGATAAATGGTGGTAAGTTGTCTATGAACATTTTATGTAACATCCTATGTAATTAAAATATGGGCCGTCGATAGGAGAGATGTCAGGTTCACAACGAATGCCCCGCCTCAAATACCACCAACGCGTTTTAGACACATTGACTATAGAAGAGAGCAGAACTCCATAGTTAAGCGTGTTTGGCTGGGAGCAATCCATGATTAGTGAACTCTTGGGATGTCTCCACTCGAGCAACCAATAACCAAACTTGTGACAATATTGGGATCTTACTTCTTTAATCATGGTGTCATAACATTTTGAAATAGTTTAGTCTGTCTTATTTCTTGTTTTTGCTTTCATAATATCAAAAACATGAAACAGAGACGGATGCAATCATGGAAGAACCGTTGGGTGCACCGTCTATCACTCAACCATTGCCTGATAAACAAACATTAGAGCTCATTATCGACACGTTGCAAAGGTTGGTTAGTCTCATTTCAAGTATCTACTATAGGTTCACCCTCATTTTAATTAATTTGGATTGTTTTGTTATGCCATAATCTAGGAAGGATATATATGAGATATTTGCTGAACCAGTTGACCCTGAAGAGGTTTGTGCTTTTATTTCTTGGGTTTCTGTTTTGAACAACTGGAGAAAATTAGCGGGTCGATTTGGTTTGATTGTTTAAGGTTGAGGATTACTACGAAATCATTGAGGAGCCGATGGATTTTGGGACCATGAGAGCCAAACTACATGAAGGATTGTATACTTCACTTGAACAATTTGAGGTATTTCTTATACTTTATAGTTCACTGGTGTTGTTCGGTTTGTCCAGATGTGAGTCTGTCAGTTCTTGGATCAGCTCCATATTACATGTTTATATTTCTTTTATGCCTCAATGAGCTGACTCAAATACAATCATGCAGCATGATGTGTTTCTAATATCAGGAAACGCGATGCATTTCAACTCTTCGGGTACTATTTTTTTCAGACAGGTACGAATGCATTGATCGATGAACTTGAAATCTAATCATATATTTTATCATTTTGGATTGTCTATTACTAAAAACTCTTATTTTATAGGCTCACGGAATAGATAAACTCGCCAAGAGAGTATTCCATGTTCTGAGAACAAATCCAGAAAACTTTGAGTCGGAATTCTCAGGGAGTAGACGACGATCTTGCAGGAGATCGCAGGATGAAACTAACGAGTTCAACAGCAAACTATTCTTAAAAGCTTCTGAAAAGACGAGTACTGCAACCGTCGATGCATGCTTAAAGAACACTAATCCTTTGATTCACAGAAGTTTCCTAGAAAATCCTAGAACTGCTAGTAAAACTACTCAAATAACTTGTCAACTTTGACTTTGAGGTCAACGGTACTAATTCCATCTTCAAAATAAACCTAACCACTTATGTAAAATAAAAAACTTTGACAACCATGTTGGACATTGTTCTTAAAACTATTAAGATACAAGAAGAATTGAGTTAGGTAATATATAAAGTTTTATATCAAGTTTTTGATTTTGTAAATAAAAAGTTGACCACAAAAGTCAAAACTGTATTTCATTTGGTGGGATGACATGGTGTAGTCTACTTACAACTTATCTGTGTTACACAGGAAGCAATGGAGATGGTAAAAAATGTGATCCCATTGAAGTGGATCGAAGATCTACTTATAAACCAGACTTGAATCTCAACAATGATAACTGGTCAAAATCTTTGATCCATGTAAGTCAACGTTTAGACTTTCGTTTTTCTTTCATGATAAGTTTGTAACGTTTTGAAAATAATACTGATTCAGTGGTTGGACCGGTCTAACCACAAAAAAAAGATGACGTCATAATTAATTCAAAACAAAATAACGAATTTATCTAGAAATATACCACTGAACATCTTTTTATATTAACTGAAAAACACTTCTATACGTGTAGAGTTCGAGTTCAAATCTTATAATCTAAAGAAATGCTTTTACATAAAGAAAAAAATATTGGTGAACAACCGGCCAGTGCAACTAGTATCAAAACTATCAATACGCGAAACATAGATACAATTATAATTAGCAATCGCAAACAAAATCGTAATTTCACACAAGGCTGACGATTTCTGACCTGTATATGACACGATTAATCTTGTTTAATAAAAAGTATACTATATAATTTTATATGTTAAAAAAAAAAATTAGGAGGTCAGCTCCATTATTTCTCCTCGGTACATAAAACATATAAAAAATTATAGACATGATACATAAAATACTTAAACAAGTCATTTTCATTGTTGATACTTATGATACTTATGTTAATCGCGTCGTCTTTTACCTGTTTAACAAGATTAGACTTATTTTATCATAACTAATTATTTTCGCATTGCTTTTGTCTCTTTGTAGTTAAACCAACAGCAACACAGCTACAGTGAAAGCCTAATGCAGTTTGTCAAAGACTTAGGTCCAACTGCTCAAATGGTTGCTAAACGTAAACTCCAAACCTTAAACCCTCAAACCACAAATCTTGTTGTCAAAGACTTAGGGAAACAACCCCATATCCCAACCAGCCAAACATGGTTTAATATTAATAATAATAATTATTATTCTCATTCTGTCACAACCAATGAAACTATGCATCCAAAGAGAGATATTGATTTAAGATCAGTCAATGGAACATATCATGATGAAAGCAGTAGACAAAGCATGGTTATGAGTTGTTCTAATGCGCGTATGGGTTCGGTCGTTACTTCAACGTCGTCGTTGTTGCCTGCATGGCTTCGACAGGAGGCGTGTGCGTCCAGATTCGGGTTGGGTTTCGGGTTTTTGAAATCAAGACTTGGGAAGATGAATGAGGGAATTATAAGAGAGTATGAAGAAAGCAGTTGCAGCTCTAATAAACCTTTTGATCCTAAGGATTTGACACTTCAACTGTAATAATCTTACAAGTTACAACCTACGACCACTTTTTTTTTTTTTTTTTTTTTTTTTGTAACGTTTGCAATAAAATCTTAATAATTGTCTTGATATGATATACGTTTGAAAAGTTTATTTTCTTAATAAACTGAACAGAATGATGTCTATCCTTAATTATATAAAAGTGATAATTTTGCCAATATCAATGTAGTGCAATGGTAGTGTCATTTGTGTGTAATGAATGATACAAGACACAGAAGATCCTGGTTTGATTCTTGAGCCAGACTGGTTTTACCGGTAATTTTACGTTGTGCCTACATACGGGTGGGTTATCGAATTTTCCCCGGAATTGGTGTTTGAGAACTCAGGTTACTCTCGGCGTACTCGATTTGTGAAAGGGACGCCCCGAAACACTAGGCACTCAATATTAGTGTTAAAGCTACCTTTTTTAAACACGTTAATATATAAGTTGTTTAACAGAGTATATAAATTTTTCTTTTAAATTTTTTTAATATATATGAAAATATGAAATATATAAAAGTTTTAAAAACCGGGCCTGATTTTTTAATATATATTATACAAAATAAGGTTAAGGAACTTTATATTTAAAATACAGTTTGTGTGGTGGCATAAAGAAAAAAAAGTTAGTTAAAAAAGACGCGTTATTGAATTTTGAGTGTTGGAAACAAACTACTTCCCCTCCCTCATCTCCGATCACCGTCACATCTTTCCGGCGACGTTACCGACGCTCCTTAACCTTAATAATAATAATAATAATAATAATAATAATAATAATAATAATAAATCACAAATCCCTATTGATCCATCATATTCTGATGGCATACCGTCGTAAGCAAACAGTTTCTAGGTCTTCTACCTTCAACGACGACGTTTCAACCTCCACCGCCACGTCATCACTTGCTGCTCAGGCGATCAAAGCGTCCGCTGCACATCGCGACTCTTCTGTTTCATCTGCTTACGTCAGCTCTTCTTTTCACTCTTCGTTTAATCACCGATCCAAGGTTTATTTTATGCTTTTCATCTTTTAATTTGTTACTTGAATCATGTCTAGATTGATCCACTTTGTTCAAATTGTTCAAACTTTGATTGAGTATATGATTTGATGTTTTATGTATGTTTTAGTTATAGAATTGTTGTTCTGTGGCTTTGTTTATCTGTTTAATGACGTATGTTTATGGATTAGATATGTATAGATGTCTGGTCCGCATCTGCTGACATTTTACCTCTTAAAAAACAAACAGCACCTTAGTTTCACGGAAACGTAATTAATGAGGAGGATGAATTAAATTGAGAGTATTAGACACAATTCTATAGGTAGCGTTCGTTTCATGGAATGGAATTGGAACGTATACTCGTTTCTTATATTATTCGTTTCAACAAAAGAAGGAACTGGAATTGGACAACAGCATACGAAAGGGAATCTACATTCCAATTCCATCCAGATTCCATTTCATTATGTGAGATGAAGTAATGAACGCACCTACATTCCAAATCAAAGTCTAGTTTCCCGTGCGAATTTCAATTCCATTACATGCTATGAAATGAACGCTACTAAAGTATTTGATTGTGTATATGATTTGATGTTTTATGTTCGTGTTAGTTATAGAATTGTTTTTCTGTGGTTTTGTTTATCTGTTTAGTGACGTATGTTTATGGATCTAGCTATATATAATATAGTATAGCTTTAGTTAGTTTCATGGAAACATAATAATTAATGAGGATGATGAGCTAAATTTGGAGTATTAGACACAATTCTATAGGTAACGTTTGTTTCATGGAATGGAATTGGAATGTATATTTCGTTTCTATATTGTTCGTTTCAACAAAAGAAGGAACTGGAATTGGTCAACAACATACGAAAGTGGATCTACATTCCAATTCCATCCAGATTCCATTCCGTTATGTGAAATGAAGTATGAACACACCTACATTCCAAATCAAAGTCTAGTTCCCGTGCGAATTTCAATTCCAATTCCAATTCCATTAGATTCTATGAAACGAACGCTACCTAAGTATTTGAGGTGTAATTAAAGAATCTATATATGAGAGTACTGGTTACAGAATTAGTGATTTCATATTGTTAATGAAGATAACATTAAAGTATTGTACAGTTCATCTGTTACAGAATACAATTTTTTTTTATTACTGGCCATAGTTAATGGTATTCAGTTCATATGCAACAACTTGATAAAGATAATAGTATTTCTAAGCATTAATCAGTTGTTATCTGATTTGGAACCATCTTTATGAATTATGGTTAGCAATTATGTTAAGAAAAACTGTAAACATAATTTAGATATAGACTCAGTTTGTTACCAGATTAAAGGAGTAAACAGTAGCTTTGTTGTTTTGCTGATAAAAAGATGGAATGCGTGGTAATGCAGGGTACTGGCACCGCTACTATGATTATACATCTATGGGAAGTACAAATGAACCTGGAGGATTTTGGGGTGTTTTAGCAAGGAAGGCTAAATCAATTCTAGATGATGATAATGCTACGCGGAGTTCTCAAACTCCTGGCAGTGTAAAGACAGAAAACAGTTTTCAACAAGCAACCAGTAAATATTAACTTCCTCAATGCAAATAACTATCAGAAATCTGAAAATGGTAAGGGAGGCTTCTTAAGTCCTGGCATAGTATTCAAAAGTGCCGCTTTGGCACCCAATGCGGTGAAATGGTAGACACGCGAGACTCAAAATCTCGTGCTAAAGAGCGTGGAGGTTCGAGTCCTCTTCAAGGCATAATATTGAGAATGCTCATTGAATGAGCAATTCAATAAGAGAGCTCGGATAGCAATACCGATTCGATCCGAGCTCTCTTGGAATCAGTTCGACAGCGGATCACGAAATCTTGGTCATCTTCTCTATCTAATGAATGGGGAGTCTGCTTTAAAATTGAAAATCGCCCGCCCTGCACCCCCCCTCGAGTATATGCTTCAACAGGAATCACACAAGGGTAGATTAGAAACCTCTAGTAAAATAGTAAAATGACCGCCCGTAACCCAGCAGATAAAGTACATTACATAGCATTACATAGTCCGTTTTTAGGGATTGGCGACTTACCCATTCAGTGACTTTGGCACTGGACGTTCCCCAAACGGGTACTGTCGGGTCGGGTGAATTCAATAATAGACGCCTGTTGGCATTCCAGCCCTCCTTCGCCTTTCATGGCCACATATCTTTCCGGCTAAGGAAAGGGAAATCCTTCTCCTGTTCCATGAATCCAATTTGCATTTCATCCGGGAAAAGCCATCTTTTTCTCAACAATGCCTTTGTCATTTGATCCAATAGTGTTTCCGTTAGATAGGAACAGATTTGATAAATACTGATAACTCTCGGATAGAGTATTAGAACGGAAAGATCCATTAGATAATGAACGATTGGTTCTAAAGCCATCTCTGGCGATTAATCAACAATTCGAAGTGCTTTTCTTGCGTCTTCTTGATAAACCAGCGTTTATATAGAGATGTAGGAGGATGGGGAGTAAGAAGCCCCTTTGGCATCTCTTCATCTGCGTGTTGTTTATGAAACCATGTGCTATGGCTCGAATCCGTAGTCAATCCTATTTCCGATAGGGACAGTTTGACAACTGAAACCGAATTTTCTCCCATTATTTTCATATCCGCAATAGTGCGAAAAAAAGAAGGCCCCGCCCCAAGGTTCAAGAATAGTGTCGTTGAGTTTCTCGACCCTTTGTCTAGGATTAGTCAGTTCTATTTCTCGATGGGGCAAATATGGATTGATTACAAGTCGAAATATGGTTAGGGCTCTTATGTGTCTTGAACTTATATTAAAATGCGGTTAATCTCAATTTTGTAACATTTTCTGATTTTTTTGATAGTCTTCAATTAAAAGGAGCCATTTTTCTATTTTTGTTATTGCTATTGCAGCTGCTGAAGCCGCTATGGACTCGCCATTGTTTCATGAATTTATCGTAACAGAAAAATCAACTCGTATAAATCAATCGAATTTATTGAATAAGTAATATATAAATTCAAATTTTTCATAAATTCATTCAAATTAGCATGTCTGCCACGTAAGATATGATCATGTTATCACAAAGATAAGAAATCAAAGTATTTTTGGCACTGTCAAACCAAAAATAGATAAAAAACCTCCGGGGAACTCATCGATTCATCTAGTACTAGTATTGAAATACAGAATTCGTTTATCAATTTACTAGATTGTAAACCTTATCACGGTCAAAATGGATAGATCCATGTCGCATTCAGTAAAGATCTATGATACATGTATCGGGTGTACTCAATGTGTCCGAGCCTGTCCTACGGATGTATTAGAAATGATACCTTGGGACGGATGTAAAGCCAAACAAATAGCTTCTGCTCCAAGAAACAGAGGAATGTGTCGGTTTGTAGAGATGTGAATCCCCTGCCCAACGGATTTCTTGAGGTTCGAGTTTTATGGCATGAAACAACCCGCAGCATGGGTATAGCTTATTAATACATATACAGAAACCCAGGTGCCTTGCATGTAGCCAGGCACAAAGATGCAAAACTTGAATAAACAGGCTAAATTCTGCAAAAAATATAAAAAATAAAAAAAAAACATTTCTAAAACAGCTAAAAATGGCCTGGAAAATAACGTGATCCTTGCTTATCTCCGGTGCCAACGCGACATGCTCAACCTTTGCGCCTTGAGCCTTTGACTACCTAGGTTCCTGGTATTTTTATTTTTATTTTTTATTATGAATCATGGACGTGAGACACAGTGTCTCTTGTCTTGTCTAACCTGAGATCTTAATCTTTTGTGACATTTACCTCAAGTTTATTGACATTCAGGCTGAGCATCATTATGAGTCTTTTGAGAACTCCAGGAAAATGGATAATCCAAAATTAAGGAAGGGTTTGGATAGACTCACGTCCTTCACTTAACCAAATTGGTGGCACGATTGGAAACGCCTTGGAGGTAAATGTCGTGGATTGACATTATTGATTTGTATGATTGTATCTTTACTGAATGACCGTTATAAATTTTAAAAAGAATTTGAATCGCCTGCTTTTTCCCTTTCTTTGCTTGGACTGTATGAGGTGTGTGTTACATGAAAGTAAGTTGTATATAAATATGTAGTGAGTTCTCTCATATGCTGTGTCATGACATTGATTTTTCAATTTATTTACTAATTAATTAATCTATAAAACAAATCTTTTTATTTTAATTATCAGGAAGGGCGTACGATTGTGGACAAGAAAACTCAAGATATCATACAAGAAACTCGCAAACTGCAAAACAGGAGAAAAGTAATGAATGATGAACAGAATCAGTTGCAGGAACCTCAAATGCAATACTACACAGCAGCAAAAATCCAATCAAGAAACTCAACTCAAGGCATCTCGCGACGTTAAGTGGCCAATGTGTAATGATATATCTGTGTTTGATGCATCACAAGTTTAAGAAATCTTTAAACCTTCTGCTCATCAATTTATGACTGTGAAAATGCATCATTACAATCGTTTTTCGTTAATATGGAGTTTCTTATCCCATAAAAGCTACATAAGTGAGGCTAACATGCCTGTATGCTCAATGATCAACACAATAGACGGTAAAACTAGGGGTATCAAAACCTGTTGAGTTGGTGGTTTGAGTTGTTCAACCCTAAAACGCCCCATATATTTATTCGTGTCAATAACATCAACCCTAACCTGGATGCCCATAAAATCGTGTAACCTAAACACGAACCATTTATCCTATTTATCTAATGTGTCGAACGGGATTGGGGTAGCAATGAAGTTGTAAACGTGTTAATTGGGTTGAGGTGTGAGGTCATAAACAGGTTGGACAGGTCAACATGTTTACCTAAACAAGTTAAACAAGTCAACCCGAACACGGTGGGTTTAATTAAACATGCCACCTGAACACGAAACGAGTTAGTTATGACAACACAAAACATGTTATTTTCGTGTCGTGTCAGAAATTACCACTCATAGGTAAAGTTACAATATGAAAAATATTGTGAACCAGCGTCCAATATGAACTAGGTTCCATTGTACAAATCAAGTTTTTTGTATGAACTACTTGTGTTTTAATCTGTATCCTTTTCGGTGAAATGCATTGTCGGCTTTTGTTTTGTGTGGCAGGTGGCAATTGCCTACAGCTGCAAAAGCAAAACTACTCTCTTTAACTGAAGACGCACAAAAGCTGATTTGGCATTTGCAAAAGCAAGAAGTTCTCAATTAGAAGAAGAAAATAAAATGCTTCTGAGGCTCTTGAGAAAGAGACCACCCTACAGATGATGATGACATGGTATACAATTATCTTTCTGTGTCACAAATTTATTATCCTGCAAAAGAAATATCTGTTAAAAAAACCATCACCAAGTTTGAATAATAAACTTATAAGGATGGTGATGAAGCCCTGGAATTTACATTCTAAAGCATGAGTTTAAACTTTAATGCCAGACATCGGCCTTAAAAA